>OMMV01176098.1:0-13433 GCA_900302635.1 Chatrabus melanurus | reverse complement strand
GTTCAAAAAATACATTTACACACAGTTGCGATATGTGTTTTCCATGTTTTCTGCTGTCCACACTTTTGCTGTTCAGTGAACAGGTCATCATGTGAAGTCCCTGTAAATGGCGTTGAACATGGGGATTCATTTGCACGTCCATATGTGACTCCAAAATGGCACATCCACAGGATGCTGAATGACTAGGTGTGATACTGTGAATGAATCATGCTCAGAGCCAGACACAGGCTCAGAAAAATGTCACGGATTACAGTGTTACACTGTTCTTAAGTCCAGAGTGAGCCAACGTATACCTTCCTGACCAGCTGTCCTTAATTTGACTGTGATTCACAGAATTGTTTCTGCTTTTGTTCAGGGGCAGAATGGTGATCTGTGCGTATTCCATCGAAGATATTGATCAGGCTTTCTCCACATCCAAACTGAAGGGCTACAGCAGTCCATTCATTGGCTCTCGCCCGGGGATGGTAAGAACGCCATGCTACATTTGAAAGATGAGGAAAAAGTGTAACTGTAAAGGCAAAAGATAATAAAAGATTACCGATGTTGAAGTTTGTATCCAAAGGCATTTTGTTTGCCGTTATTCCTGGCTTTTCTGAATTTATTATATCACTCTCCTCTCAGTGTGTCTTCAAAAACTCAACAACTGGAGGGCAAAATGACATGAAAAACTTAGGGGTGATGAGATACCACCCAGAAATTGAGGACGTGATCCGACCCGTGGGTGTGGCTCCCCTCGACCTGCCCACAGATGACCAGATCACACACACTGCGGCAGACATCGTCCTGGCTGTCAACGACGAGCACTACAGCGTCCTGTACCTGGGAACAGGTAGGGGTGTGTGTGTGTGTGTGTGTGTGTAGTACACTGTGTTTTGCAGCCTCTATAACTAGAGCGCCCTCTATCTGTTTTGTAGTCTATGCAAGTTTCTTCTTCATTGCTTCATATGTTTGATGTTGGGATGGTAATCCATCCAGCTGGTTTCTCCAACTTGCATTAATGGTAATATCTGTTCAGTGGTGAGTTTTCACATTTCGTTTTCTTAAGTTTCTCTATCATTATTAAAGCTGAAATATAACATTTTTAGACCACAACAGGGTAGCTGAACTTAGCCACGTTAAAGCTAAAGATATTGTTAAAGATATACTGAGCAAAACATCCAACACAAAGCAACAAGAATGGGCACTCTGAGAGTGCAAAACCCATGTCTTTCATTTTGCACAGAGACAGGCAAGTTATTTGTCATTTAGTTTTGTGTGGCCATCACATTTGATCAAGTCTGTCCAAAATTGAACCACCTTATCCTTTACTAACACACAATAATTCCACCATCTTTAATCTATATTGACTTCAAACTCTTTGAGTTAAACAGTTAAGACCTTGAGTTTGATCTTGAAAGGTTGCCCAAGGTCAAACATCATGTGACCAATAGAAATGTGATATATGATTTCATATTAATGCTTTATAGTAACCATGGGTGTATCTTTAACCAATTCCTTTTAATAACCATTCTAAATATCCCCTATATACTGTGTAAGCATTGGGTCAGTATTTTGACCTTGGTCTGTGACCTTGACGTTTAACCAATTTTTCCTCACAATCAAATCAGTTTGTCCTGGGCTAAGTGTCAATCAATCCACCAAGTTTGGTTCAAATTGAATTAATAAGCCACCAAACCATCTTTCAATTACTTCTCAAAACTCATGTTTTTAGAACTGTTTTTAATGCATAATTAAAGTTTCTTATTTGCTGTGTTAATGTTTTATTGTTTTACTTATTTTAAATTGCATGTAAAGCAACTTTGAGTACCTAGAAAATCACTCTATAAATAAAATGTATTATTATTATTATTATTATTATGTTCACACAAACAACCGGTCATGACAACAATATCCCTACCTGCATGCAGGTGTAAAAATGAGGCATAAAATATATTGAAATTGGATAGTGGTACCTCTATTATGTATTGAGAACTCTCATGAAGTTTGTTTTTGTGCCAAGAACTTCTCCATCTGGTTGTTTATTGCAAAAGCTACAATTTATTGGTTTTCCAGCATTTGTGTATCAAATGCACAAATGGCACTGAGCAAGCATTTTAAAATATGAGGAGTAAATACCCAGGGTAGAGTTCATTTCAAATGTGGATTTGCATCATCTTATCACAAAGAATAGCACTGTTATGTCTAAACGAAACACAAAGGGCAAATTTCATGCTTGTTGGTAGAATATCACAGCGACAGGTTGTACAAGTGCTCCATGCCAATATGTCCATTATTTTTACATTATTGATTTGTTGCAAAGACTCAGGCAGCACGAATGATTGTCCATATGCAGTTATCCACAACAAGCCACCGTAACCACTTCCAGCAACTACAACTTTACTTCTGTCCTGTTACCAGAGCATGCAACAACAATCCAATTAGTCAGACCCAAAAGACCATTTTAACAGACAGAGAAGAGTTGGATTGGACAAAAAACTGTACCAAATCATACTAAATATGTAAGAATCCCAGTGTTGTGCTCATAAATATGACATCTGAGTGTTGCTTTGGAAATTTGTCTCTGTATGTCTAAGTTGTCACCAGAGTTAAATCTATGAATGCGTCTGTCCATTCATGTGTCTGAAGTTCTTGTAACGATGATATCATGTGCATGCTTTGTGCCTTTGCAATCACTTTACTCATAAATCTTCTTCAGAACATGTTCTTGACCTCATGAGTTAATGGACTCCATGTTGGCAGACATATTAGGAATTCTGTTGTCAAGCTTCCAACCAGCTATAAATTTTTTCCCACTCACACTGAGGAGAGTTGTTGGAGGACTGGAGCCCATCTCAGCATTGCACATGATACCCTGTTTGTTTATTCTGCATCAAAATGATCCACATAATAACTTTACATGTACTACAGTAATACTTAGTTCACGAGTTCCAATAATTTTGCTGACATAGTATCTCTTTAAAAAAAATGCATTTTAAGAATAAAATGTGAAAAGCTGCTTTCCTCCCCAAGAATTGAAAAGGAAGCATGAACTGGCAGAGTACTGAGTATATCTGAGCTATCTGATGTTTGCAGACATATTGCAATTTTTTTTTTTCTGTGTGTTTCCATTTGTGGTTGGTCTAACAACAATTATCGTCTCTGCATGCACTGGTGCTGTTTCTCTATATTTGAAACTTGCAAATTTATCAACTACTTGTTAAATGTTTACTTTCAGTTTTAAGCAGCTGCGGATGACAAACACAAGTATGATCAGAAATTTACTGCAGTTCCTGTTAAAAACATATTATATGTTTATTTTTTTTACGCCTTTACTGAATGTTGTGTTTTATTAAAAACATACATTTAAAGCTGCACATTGAAATTTATTTGAACTGATGTCCCTCTTCTGGTCTTTTGGCTTTGCCAAACAAGTGAAATAAAAAGAATACAGTCAGGTCCATAAGGATCCGACAGTGACATTTTTAATATTTTTGCCCCTTATACCAATGTTCCCCGGTACCTATGTATACAAGATTTGTTCAAGATAATCGTAGAAGCGATGCATTTATCACACATGCATTTTTTTTGAGTTGCTTAAATTAGGATAAGTTTCCACTGTCACATTAATACCTTAATTTGGGACTCAAAATAACGGTTTAAAAAATATCTACAACTCATTTAAATTATTATGGTGCAGCAAATAAATGCAAGATATGTTGATCAATTCAAGATCACTTGAGTCCCGTCAAAAAATTACTTATTTTGGGGGGCAGAAAATTTCCTTTGGATATTCAGATCATATGGAAAATTCTCCCAAAAAGTGTAATTTTATCGGTCGCAGGGAATATAGATACTGGGAAACATAGCGCTGACCCCCTCCACCACAATGGAGTTGAAATGAATCAAATTATACATGGTTGTTGTGTACATTTTCAGATTTAATTCAAGTGGTTTAACAAAAATATTGCATTAACGTTTTAGGAATTACAACCACTTTTATACACAGTTCTTCAATTTTTCAGAGGTCATAAGTAATTGGACAAAATAATCTGATTATTGGTAATATAAATCATCACTTTTGCAGCCAGTTTTCTTTGGACAAGTCAGGGGATGGATACATGAACATTTCCAAGTCAGTGAATATGTCTTGGACATATATCAAGGAGACTAGTGAGGGAAGCCACCAAGACACCCATGACAATTTTGAAGGAGTTTTAGGCTTCTGTGGCTGTGACTGTGGAAACTGTGCACAGTGCGACTTTTGCCTGTTGCATCAACAGATCTACAACGTCATGGTGGAGTAGCACAGAGAAGGATTTTCTTAAAAAGAAGATATGAAATTTCAGCTGCAGTTTGCCAGAAGGCACATGGAAGACTTCAGCATAGGTTTGAGTTTTTTCTTATGTTGAAATGCTTCTCTGTTCCAATCCACCATGAAGCTGTAACTGGTGACGCAACAGACAAAAGTTGCACTGTGCAGGTTCTCCACTAACATCCACAGAAGCCTATAACTCATTCATAGATGTCAGTGGTGTCTTGCTGGCTTCCCTCACTAGTCTCCTTCTTGCATGTTCACTCAGTATTTGAGAACTCCCTACTCCAGGTAGATTAACCATACAGTACGTTAGTTAGTCTATCTTAACGATTGATGGAAATAATATCCAAGACATATTCAGTGACTTGGAAATGTTCATGTATCCATCCCCTGACTTTTCTAAAGAAAACTGCCTGTATAAGTGATGATTTGTGTTAATAATAATGCTTATATTTCAGTTGTCCAATGACTTATGGCTTCTGAAAATGTAAGGACTGTGTATTAAAAATGGTTGTATTTCCTAAATGGTAAATGTGATATTTTTGCTGAACCACTTGAACTAAAGATGAATGTCTACACTTCAAACACATCTTGATTGTTTTATTTCAACTCCATTGTTTTGGTGTACAGAGTCAAAATTACACTGTCCAAATACTTATGGACCTGACTGTAAGATTCTGTATTAAACAGCACAGAAGCAACTGACAGACCATTTTCACCATTTCATGAGCGGAAACCAGTGTTCCAACAAGGTTCATCACCAGGGCTAGCATGCTTTGAAGAAGAGTTTCCAGCTAAAAACCTCATGATTTTAATTAATGCTCTTATACAAAAAAAAAATACACCCTACACTTGAATGCTTGCATCAGTCACTGAATAGTAGGTGTCAAAACAAGGACCAAAGAATGACCCAAAAATCAAATCTATTTTAAATCTATTGAAAGATTCCCAACCCTTACAGGACTGTTTTTATTTGATCAAAGCAACAGTGCCAAGGTGGTGCTGTTGCCCGTGGCTGTTTCTTTCAAAATTGCCTTGTGCCTCAGGGAGATCGCTATGGCAACCATCACAAGTCACATGCTCGTGTGTTTGAACATCTCACCACTCTGAGATTCACTACAAGATGAGCGAGTGGCGTCTTGTGGAGAGCACTTTCTGATTTCTGCAGTGGGTTTGTGCTCATCGTTCTTCAAGTGTGTCTGGATTCGTTTGAATCGTAAGAAAAATAAATAAAACACGAAGGTGGGTCCTTGATGTGGCCTTTATGTTAGTGGAAGAAATTACATTATGACGTAAAAAAAAAAAAAAGGGAAGTAGAGCGTCATGAGTTGTGCTGTTGTGAAGCTGGAGAACAGGTTGTGCTGGAAATTTGCTTGTCTCACTACAAGACATTTCCTGATTTGACTTAATTGTGTTTGCTCTCTCTCTCTCTCTCTCATGAGGAGAGGAGCGTGCACGTGGAAGTACACACACGAGCTGTCACTCCTGAGTATTTTTACCTGCTCCGAGAACATTGTTTGTGGTTTTAATTGTTGGTTTGCAGCAGGACTATTAAAAAAAACAACAAATGAAGCAATTTTCATGAACATTTGTGAACAGATTGTTTCTGACCGAGAACAAAAAAGATTCAGTTTTGTGGTGGAATCTGTGAAAAGGCTTTAGAGCTATGAAACTTAAAAACAAAAGAAAACTGTAACATTGTGGGAATGGGTACCATTAGATTTTGGGAAAGAGACATATATAGATTATATATAGATGGATTTATTTTGTAATTATAAGACAAAGTTTAGTCGGAGTGATTTTGATTAAACCTTTTGTACATGTTGGTCTGGCAGCCAATACACAAAGTTTGGGTCAGATTTGTCGAAAAAGGCAGAGTCATAGGTAAATTAGGAGAAAAACATAGTAATATGGGGGTATATGACGAGAACTGACTTGCATGAATCTTAGTCCAAAGGTTGGATCATTGAGATGGAAAAAAAAAAAAGACTAGAGCGGACATCATAATTTGCTAATCCAGGCAGTACTGAGTAGCTTTGGCTGCCATCTTGTTTAAGGTACTTAATGAAGTTACACAATGTAAACAAAGCAAACTGCTTAAGGCCCAGTCACACTATGATGTTTGGGCCGACGAATGTGCACACATCAGTGATTGCCAGCCTCGGCTGGCCTTTGGCGGTCTTCAGCGGCAATCGGCGGCATTCGGTGTCATTCAGCAGTGTTCGCTGATGAACAGTGACCGCATCTAAAGTTTTCAACATGTTTAAAATTTCTACCGCCGTATCTGTGGCTACGTAGGACACCGTTACAGACTGTAGATCAATGCTACGTGCACGTTGCGCACGGTAGCCCTTGCTAGACTGCAGTACTGGTGGGAACAGCCTCCAACAGCCCAAGTTACTGGTGCGATCGTGTTCGCTGGCTAACATGTGGGTGTTGGTTTGCCTACCTGCTCAGAATCACTGGACAGTCGTGTGTCGAACGTTTCCACACTAGCAATAGTCCCGCTTGTTATAATGGAGCGCTGGATAACGGCTGCCTCTGCTACAAACATGTTGTGAAAAGCTGTGATGCGTTTGAGGTCCGCTACCAAACTCCGGGATCTTGATTTTCACCACTTTTCTCGCTTTCACCTCGTTCACCAGTTGCTGGCCCAAACGTCATAGTGTGACTGTGCCTTTACTACTTATACCACAAATGTTTGGGTGGCAGTTACAGCTGGTCATTCAGTCTCCTGGCTAACTACTGAATGCTTCAGATTCAGAATCTGAATCATAACAGTGCCACAGCCATTGCCTGGGTGAGAACGAGGCAACTGAAAGTTTGAAGCGATCATAGCAATAAATATGCACAAGAACACATTTATCCAAATCACTTACCAAATGTAGAGCTATTTAAAGAGAAGGCTACTGGATTCCGCTTACAAACACAGGCAAACACTGAAAATTGTGGCAATTCCTTTTACAAAATAGTGGAAACGAGTTTAATGTCCGCACTAGTCTTTTCTTAATCTGTATGGGTTGGACCTTGTCTAAATTCAAACTATTATACACTAGGTGTGGTAGACATAGATAGACTAGACATATCGATACTCACGATATTGCGATATTTAATCTTACAGTATGAGAATCGATTTTTAAAGTCGAGAATCGATATAATTCAAATTCAATTCCTGGTTGAAATGAGGTAGGAATGCAGTACTGCTTTCATTCAGCAGAGGGCACAATGAATTGTAGAGCTAATCTGAATGTTACCTGACGTCACCTCCATTTCAAACAGACATGAGGAAAAAATAATGGCAGGCCACGAGAAATTTTCCCAGAGATCAAATGGAACACTGATGAATATTTACTTAAAGGAGCGGCAGCCAGAGAGTGCAAAAATTCAGGATGGGAGTGAGTCTTTAGTTGTATCTTCAAAGGTTGAGATCACAAGCCAAATGTGTGGTGCACCGATGCAGGGTGGGTGAGCAGCCGTGGCACTGTCTCTCTCGGCTGGCTGCTCTGGTCAGAGCGAGCCGCTGATCTGAATGAATGGCCCACTGCAGTGGTGTAGGTGCGACACAGCAGCCACACACAGCGTTAGAGCCAGTACGGCATCAGAACAAGCAGGACTTTTGCCAACGTGGCAAAGTGCAGGAGAGGGGGTCGACACACCACTGTTCAGTGATTCTGAGCAGGCAGGGTGAAGCAGCACCCAAATGTTAGCCAGCGGAGATGATCGCACCAGTAACTTAGGCTAGCGGAGGCTAGTGGAGGCTAGCGTAGGGAACTTGGTTGTAGTGGAGATTAACTTTCTCTACCGGCCTCCAACATAGCCAGAGGTACGTTGGCAAATGGTGAGCAATTTTAAATATGTTGAAAATTTTGGGACGCAGTCGATGTTCATCAGCGTAGACCGGCGGAGTCCAGCGGAGGCTAGCGGAGGCCAGTGTACACTGATGTTTGCAAATATGTTCGTCTACGTTGGTCCAAATGTCTAAGTGAGATTGCGCCTAAAACAAATCTTTGGTAATGAACCAATTTTCACAAAGTTGCTTGAATAATAAAATAAGGAAGCAAAAAAACAAGGTTGGGCATGACATTAAAAAAAGTAACTTCTTTCGCCTTCCCCCAATTTCAACTTGGGGTTGCCACAGCAGATCCCACATGGATCTGCATGTAGATTTGACAAGTTTTTACGGCGGATGCTCTTCCTGACGCAACGTGGGCAGGGGTGGCCTCGAACTGGGAACCTTCTGCATTGAAAGTGGTTGCACTACCCGCTAGGCCACCACGCTGCTTATGACATTAAATTGAAGAATTTCATTTTTGGAATCTAGAAAATTGAAAAAGAAGTCTGAGACATTCTGTGAGTTTTGGTAATATATTGTAAAAATAAATAAATAAATACATAATAATAATAATAATAATATATCACCTAATATATTTTTTATTATTATTAAGCAAGGTTTTCTTATAATTATGACTAATCACATTAAAATATGAAAAGGCAAGATGACAATCATGATTCTTTTTCTCATAATTTGGAGATTATGTCACAATTATGAGTAAAAAACTAGTTCAACTGTCAGAAATGGGCTTCCATACATTACCTTTTATTGTGTTCACTATTGATTCCCTTTAACTTGTGACACTGGGTGTAAACATTCTCCCAGCCTAGCTCATCAAGCTGAATAATTCATTTCAAGCTGTTCTTATTCCTGTGTACACGACGGAGTGAAACATCTTTCCAGATATAATGTGATCTTTAGCAAGACAAGATGGCAGGCAGCTCTTCCTGATGGATCGTGACATTAGTACAGTCTAAACCAATCAGACGACCACAGCTAGTGAGCCGGGGTCCACCTCAGGCCCAGTGACAGTCAAATCGAAGTAGATGCGATTTGGATAGCCCTGGGCCATTCGTCTTCCACTGTGATGGAAATTCCAATAAATAACCTTCAGAGCGAGCAGTCAAGGCAACACAACAAAACGCTGCTCATCTTTGTGCAGCCTGTGGTAGCCTGGGAGAGCAAATATCAGTCTGCACCATTCAAACTATAAATATCTTTGAAGGTGATGAGCTGACCTGCAACTGGTCTCCGTCTGCTTAACACCAATTAAAGGCTGCGTTCACACCCAGCTCTGGTGCTTTTGTTCCATGTTGTCACCTGCGGGTGGGGAGGGAATCAAAACCCTGCATCATGATGGCCTTAAAACTTCTAAGAAAACTCTAATGCAGTCTTTGAGGTGAGAACAAGAAGCAAACGAGGCACAGGATTGTGTGACTTATGCATGGATTCACAACGTCCTTTCATGCTAATTATTTTGTCCATTATTGATGTTCTCAAAATAATTTTTGAGTTTTCTGAACTCTCCGTGACCTCCAGAGGACACAAATAAATCATGAGTACAGTTAAATCCATGTCATCCACACTTTCTGTCTTTGTTTCTTGTGTTTCCATATTGATCTATCAAAAAAGGTGAAAAGTGCCCAAAAATTATATATATATAAAAAATATATCATACAGCAGAATATCTATGGGCACAGCACAGTCTTAGTATCAAGCCCAATCAGTCATGAAGACAGGAAAATGCACATTTCAACTATCAAACTGTTGTTTCCATACTAAGATATGTGTTCCGAATGACCCGACTGCTTAGTGTGTAACTTTAATGTCAACTAAAGGGGCGCTCAGTAGAGTGCACACTGTACCTCCTCCCAGTTCCATCCATCCATCCATATTCTAAACCCATTTATTAGGCTCCAGCCTATCACAGCAGCCATTGGACAAGAGTTGGGGTACACTTTGGACAGGTCGCCAGTCCATCGCAGGGCCGACACCTACAGACAAACACATTCACGCTCTCACTCACACTTACGGTCAATTTAGAGTCACCAATTCACCTAACCTGCACGTCTTTGGAAGTGAAAGGAAGCTGTAGCACCCGGAGGGAATCCACGCAAACACGGGGATAATATGTGAACTGCACACAGAAAGGACCAGGTCGGAAGTGAACCTGGAATCTTCTCGCTGTGAGGAAACAATGGGAACCACTAAGCCACCGTGGTGCCCCTCCCAGCTGCAAACATTCTATAATTACCAATTTCCATCCTGCCCACCTTTAAACCAATCAACATTGCTGTTCATGCATTTTTTTTTCATGATTGAAGAGCAGGTAGCCCAGTGGGATAAGGAGTTGGATTACCAATATGTAGACCCGGGTTCGATTCCTAGTCACGTTCCCCAACTGTGTCCTTGGACAAAGTGTTTTCCCAGTCCACTCAGCTATAAATGGGTACATGCCTTTGTTTGGGAAGTAACCTCCGATGGACTGACCTCCTGACCAGGGGGACTTGTAGACTCTCATCCATTTCAGGGTCTCTCGCACTGGGCTGCAGATGGTGGCGAATGGTGGCAACGTATAATGTTTAAAAAAAAACACTTCATGTTGGATTTCATATGATCCCTCCCACAATATCTGCAGACAGTGGCTTTAATATGCGCTACGCAGCAGGAACGTGTGGACGTTTCTACGGTGTGATGAAAAGTAATGTGGACTTTTTCACATGGAATGCGACAATTCAGGTCGGGTTCCAGATGGGTTTGCGCCACTGCGACACCTGTGGGAGTATGTCGGGAGTGCCTATATTGCACGATTTTTTTAGGACATGTTCAAACTTGTGCCACCCTGCGCCGCTCTGTGATGCTCGCAACTGCCGTGGGAATCCCCGCGGATGCGCCTAGGCATTCTGAGGACTCCCTCGGGAATGCCGTTCGCATGTTACGGAATATGGGGATAAACACTGGCATCAAGGGGCCTCAAGACCTGCATATGATTTCTTTTTAAAGTATTGAATGAGAAAATGAGAAAAATGCCCAACAGTGTCCCCTAATGTTGACAACACCAAAAAAAAATGAATGGAACCATCCCTGGATCCGGATCTGCACCTAAAATAAATGGGTTTGTTGTCCTGTGCTGCCACTTTAGTTTAATGAAAACCAAAAAACAAACTAAAAAACACAAGTCAAAAAATAGCTTTCTTCGCAGCTGTAACAAACAGAGTTCGCAGTGTGCCTCAGAGTGACGCGGCCTTTTGATGTCGACAGCATTTCAGTTGCATTCCTGCAGGGCAGCATGTCTGTGGTTCATTCATTCATTCATTTTCTATACCCGCTTACTCCAATTAAGGGTCATGGGGGTGCTGGAGCCTATCCCAGCGGTCATTGGGCGAGAGGCGGGGTACACCCTGGACAGGTCGCCAGTCCATCGCAGGATCACATATAGACAGACAAAAACATCCACACTCTCACCTACTGTCAATTTAGAGTCACCAATTCACCTAACATGCATGTCTTTGGAAGTGGGAGGAAGCCGGAGCACCCGGAGGAAACCCACGCAGACACAGGGAGAACATGCAAACTCCACACAGAAAGGAACTGGGTACAGTGGGAATCAAACCCCAGACCTTCTTGCTGTGAGGCAAGAGTGCTAACCACTGAGCCACCGTGCTGCCATGTCTGTGGTTGACATCTGCATTTAGAGTTCAGTGTTTTGTTCCCACTTGAATGATGAGAAGGAGTGCAAGCTTTCCTTCACAACACATATACGCTGACAAGACTCACCATTATGCTACAAACCATCCAAATGTAGAGACAACAGCTTCAAGGTTGTATTTTAATTGTTAGGAAACACATTATTGCATTAAAACCTCTGGAAACAACCCCATCCTGTGACATCCAGCATGACGGCTGTTACAAGAAGAACTTTACACATGGGGAAATTCATATTATGCCATTATTATATATTAATAATGAAGTTGTGGCATTAATGTAATTAAAAAAACAGGCTGAGAGTGAAAGTTAGAACTATCCGATAATGTGATCAATCAGTCTTTAATTTCAGTGTTTTGCACAGAAGTTCGACAGAGAAACTGCCAAATAAGTTAATACCTGAAAAGCTTCTGATTTCTATCATCATCTTAGCAGATCTGAGGCCACTTGAAGGCGTGACCCTGAAATAACCTCTGTGTTAATCAGGAGCTGAGAGGACGTTCTCAACAGCATTCTTTTTGTAACCACTAGCTACGTCCTCACACAACAATACATAAAATATTATAGGAACTCAAGAAGACCTTTAAAGTGTGCTTTATTTTCTTGTTATTCAGATATCAAACAAATGCAGATTGCTTACTAATGTAATGGATTTTTTCTTCTTAGATAAGTGAGCTGTACTGCTGGATTATGTAGTGGAAAAACACTATTAATATTTAAAACTAGTCGGTACCCTTTTAGCATAGGTGATTATTCGGGCTACAATGGGGATATATATTTATGACATAGTTTGTACATTTTCTTTGGTGGCTGTTTTTTCTTTCTTTCTTTTTTTTGCTTTGAATTGTATAAATCATTCATTAGATAGAGCATGGATTTAAGCATCAAATGGGTGTGTTCATGTAAATATTAAAGACATATATTTGGCCAGAATGATATTTCTGACATATTTTATAGATTTTCTTTGGTGAGTTTTTTCTGCTTTGAATTGCATAAATCATTCATTAGAAATATCATAAAAGGTGCAAGTCATAAAATGTTTCAATATAAGAATCTTTGTGATAAAAACGTTACTGTAGGAATGAATGAACCAATTTTTTATGCCATACATCAAACAACAGTGTTGTGTTGCAGAACATATATATATTCTGCAAAATTAGAAGAGGGACAGTGAAAAATAACAACACTGTAAAAAATAAAAAAAATTAGTTGACTCCACTTGACATCAAGTGGAGTCAGTTAACAGATGTTAAGTGGCTTCACGGACTCATGCTAATACTAATGGTCGTCTTAAAAAGCAGCATCTGCACTTAAAATGTACCAATGTGAAACTGTAAGATTTAAAGCTGAACATAACATAATATTTGAAGTACATCTCTAGCGCTCATACTATTTGTCCGTTAAAATTCGTGTATAACACAGAGTCGTTCATTCGTGCTGTGGGCTCCCTGTGGGTTATCTGAAATCCATATGTACAACATAAGTGTATGTTTTCCAAAACATTTCTTGAATTTGCCCATCAACTGTCACTAAAATGAAAGTACTAAAGACCGCTGATTTAAGTATTTTATGTTTCACGTTATCTGCAGTGAGCAATGTGTC
>OMMV01176095.1:0-15279 GCA_900302635.1 Chatrabus melanurus | reverse complement strand
TGTCCCTATTCTTGTCCATCCTCGTCACTCCCAAAGAAAATTGCAGCTCTGCCACCTCCAGAGGAGGACCCCACTGGCTGGAGAAGGCCAAGGGGATGCCCACTGTTCACCTGGCTGCAGCAGACAGATGGTCATTTTACAGATATGGGGATGGACAGGTTGTCTGCCTGGGTGGTTGCCATCCAGAACCCGGGGCGGTTCCGTGGTGTCGTGGATGCGGCGAAGCGCAGCATCAGACATGACTTGAAAAATATAATTTTTTATAAGTTTCAACATTTTATTTATGTCTTGTACAACATTAAGTAGCTATCACTGTGTACTGTATATCCTCTCTGCAGCTGCGCTGACCCACTTTCCCCAATGGAAACTTAAAATGTTCTTCAGTGAGGGGAACCTCTTTCCCACAGTCATGATCCACCACATCATCAAAATCTTTTTCCTGCAAGTCCAGAGATGCTAGGTGTGGTCTGTACTTTATTTTTTCTCTCGTTTAGCCTGACAGGGTTGCTAACAGTGCACTTTTACTCATGGAAATGCCCAAGTGGTGTATTCCCCAGAGTCTCCCAAACACTGTGCATCACATTGGCTCCACAGTACACACACAAAAATAGTGGGGGAAAAACATGCAGTTCCAAAAAATTGCAGTAGGATGGGTGCTGGATCATAAAGAATATTATGACTAAAGAGAAATTCGCACACCAAAAAAAGAAAAAAAAAGTTCCAGTGCACAGCATTACCACAATACCTACAAATCGCCATAAATTCAACCACATGAATATATACAAACATTCTTATAAAGTATATATCAGTCATAAAAAATACAATTAACATCACTTGTTTTTAACATTTCAAAATATAGCTTTGAAAAAAGCCAATTTCCTGAAATTATAAAATATGTATTGAATATGTAATATTGGAATTATGATGCATTATGAGTATTTAAGTTGGCAACTCTGGATGTAATTGTAAGCAGTCTGAAGAAGAGTGTGCGGCTTGAAACATCACACAATGCATTATAATAATTATAATAACAATAATGTAAATTAATCACTGCAAAGGAGCTTTTTTTGGTGTGTGGAGTTCTCTTGTTTTCTGCTCAAATATAAACTTCTTGCATTCAGGAGCTGGCTATTAACAGTTTACCTTCCGAGAAATAAAGGAGAGAACTGGCAGAGAGGGATGCAAAGTAATTAATCATTCTTACAATAAAATTCTATTATTTCAACACATTGTATTGAGCTTTTCAGAATTGTCATTGGCAGTGGATTGCACGGCTTCATTTATGCCAAGTGTTTCTTATTGTTTTTTTTCTCCCACTGGACATATTCTTCACATAATTTTAGCAACACCATTTTTCTGCAGACGACTTTAATAAATTCATGCAGGGCAACACAAGCCACAAAGTAAGTGTGATTTAGAATGGACACAGCCTGAAGCACTTTACCGCAGCTATTAAATTACTATTCAACATGTTGCTATTCACTAATACAAAAAAAAGCTGTTTGTCCTAATGTGGGTTTGGTACGCAGTCTGATTAGTCCTAGGAAGAGAAACCGCATCATGCCAAACTCGGTGGATGTGTGTGATAATCCTGTCACCAACCCCAATGGGAGACTTTTACAAGTTGTGGACCACCTGCAGACCCAGATGGAGATCAACTTCATACCCAAACCTGAATAATATATGGTTCAGTATCTTGCTCAAGGGCATTTTTTGCACACAGTCTGGATTTGATCCCCAGACTCCCCAGTGGCAGGACACACACTTCCCACTGAGCTACACTCTGCACAAATACTGCAGAATTAAGAACTTATCATTCATATTCTCAAGTTACTAATTAGCACTCTTAATTCCAGCTGTCGAATTATTAATTCATGTGCAGCAATCGCCAGCGTGAATTTATCACTTTTCTTCAATTAACTCCTCTTGACAGGTTTTATTTTTAGTTTGTGAACAGATGGTTAATTCTACGGTAACGGAATTACAGTTAGAGCAAAATTTTAACGGTAAGGTAAAATATGGCCAGATTTTGCTGTCACTGTAATTCCGTTACCGTGGAATTGCCGAGACATGATGCAGCTTTCACGTGTGACTTCTGTTACGACATATTGTCACCCTGCATAAATTGTCGCCGGTGACAATATGTGCCGTCAGACTCGGCACATACTGTCGTTGCCGACAAGTTGCTGAATTTTCCGTGACACCCGTGAGACATCATTGACGTCAATTTATGCCGTGAGCATCGCCACATATTGTCATCCAACAAAGGCAAAAGAAATCATCAAAATTCAATTAAAAACATGGATATATGAATTACATGAGTACATGATATAAAAAAAAATTTTTTTTTCCATTTAATGAGGTTGACCTACCAATCAGGGCACATTTACAGATAGACTGTTATTATACGAGCTGTTATAAAAAGCACAGCATATGCATAGTTTGGAGAGCAATTTGTATGAGGTGGCATCAATATGTGCCGGCAGACGTGGCATAGAGTGTCACCGGTAACAATATATATCATAAGTTCCCACCTGTGATTTTCGTTGACATTTTCACTTTTTTTGAAACAAACGATTGTCGCGAAAGATACGCGAGATGTTAGCGTGATTGTGTCACTGCAGTGACAAGTCTGTATGGCTGCAATATATTTAGCCTTTTTGCCGTGTGCATCGCAAACCCCTCACCACTACAGGTGACAATTTTGCGGCCATTATGAGAATGTTGTGAAAGCCGCAAAGCAAAAAAAAATTGCAGGCGACATGCCCCCTTTACTTGGAAATTTGAAGGAAAAGCAACCAAACTATGTGACTGAACATGCCAAAAGCATTTGCCATTTTTTCATTTCCCAAGAGGGGAGAGGCCAAATCATTTAATAGTAAAGCTTCACATAAACACACACACACACAAAAATTAACCATGAGCCTGATATCTGTGCAGGAAATGCACTGAAACCATAATACGGTATGTCATTTTAGCACAACATACAAATGCCACTTTGCAAAAAACAAAAGAAAATGCTGGTATTGCCAGCATGCTTTGCTACAAGAGACTGATGACACACAAACATCTACAGTTACATGAAATCAGCGAGACTGTCAGCTGATCATCATTAATGAGAGGGCACTGGGTGCAGATTTTTTTTCTGCATTAATAAAAATCACATTCATTGAACCATAAGCATGTAAGATGTAATATTTTTGAACATCGTTATCCAACTTTCATCAACTACTGTAATGTACAAAGGATTTTTTTAAATGATCACAGTACAGAGCATATACCTTCATTAATCAGAACACTGTCTGTAATTCACATTTGGTTGTTTTTTTCCCATTCCAGATTACCTTATAATTACCGTATGTACGCCAAAACTTGAACTGAAGCATGAGCCACTTTTATCATTTTGTCATGGATCTCCTGAATGACAGTTGTTGGAATATTTTTTAATTAGTCTGACAATTTGGGTACAGATTAAAAAAAAACCTATCACCACAATTTAGTAATGGTGCAGTAGGTAACAGTACATATAAATGTTCAATGAGTAGATGTTCTTGTTTTTTGTAATGCGTACGGCTGTCCTAATCCCAACAACAAACACAATAACAATTTAAATAGCACTTTCCAATAACACAGTGCTTCACAAAATAAAATCCAATAAAACGCCAACAAAATAACACTGATTAAAAATACAATAACAGAAAAAAATTACATTTAAAAACTAAGTTTAAAACATTAATGTTGCATTCAGATGTTGGCTATAAATGGCAGACAGTAAACCGGATATTCCATTGTTTTCAATGAGAGGATGACAGAAAATTATCCCAACTCTGGCTGTGAGCATGGCAACCATGCAACGCCATGGCACTTGCCATCAAAAGTTACAGATTTTCAACTTTTGCCGCCTGCTGCAGCGACAAGGACAAACCAGATATTTTATCTTTAATGAGGAGAAAAGACAGGCAGTGAGACATGGATTATTTAAGTGCAGAGCCACCCCGTTTTAATCAGGTAAATGTGAATAATGTGTGATAATCCAGAGAGGAATTAATCTATAACCTCACAAAACGTTAACTTTTTAAGCTACCATCAGAGCTATGGCTTCTTATTTTAATATAACGCTGTGCAAAATGCTAAAACTTTGTCTTTCAATTAAATAAATTGTCTGTTAACATTGAAAAATGACCACGCCTCACGTCATCACCTACAGTCTGCTGCTGTAGATGACAGGAATTCTGCTATGAGGACCGGGATGACTGTTTTTCTACCGCCAACATGTGAATGCAGCATAAGATTTGTTTAAAAATTGACCACAGATAAAAGTCTTAAGTCTAGTTTTAAAAATTTTCAGTTGAACTCTCCTGCCTTTTAGAATCTACTTCATAACTTCCGTGCACAAACTGAAAGCTCTGCATGACCTGCTGTCTTCTTTTTAACCTTCCATAAGGCAGGCCAGCTCATAAAGCCGAACCACGTCAGCCGCATGCGATGCAACCATTCAGAACGTTGTAAGTCAATAACTGCACTTTAAAATCTGCCCTCAGATGAACAGGGCAGCCAGTGGAGAGAAGCCATCACTCTGGTAATATCATCAAAATTCTGAATTCCAGGAAGAATTCAGTATCATTAGTGGGACTCTTGCAGCTTCATTCTGACGGATTTTCAAGGCTTTTCTCTGTTAACCACAATTACTCCAGCTGTGATAAACTGCTTGTTTTATAACATTAAAATATTTATTGTCAGACAGTGTTAAGGGTGAGGAACCAGTGACTGGCTGTGGCTTCAAGCGCATTAATATTGGGTAGGTTTATGTAGGCAGAGATTATTTTGGCGTTTCTTAATGTGGCAGCTAAGTGCATTGTTTGGCCGAATCATTCACTTTGTGATGAAAGCACCAAATTTGGCCTGACGAAACTCCTCAGGGTACCTTTTACAAAAATAATGTTAGCCATTCCAAAATCCAATATGGCCACCATTTTTTCAACATGGCCACCAAGGACCCAATATTACCATTTAGTTGTGCTTTTGTATGATTGTAACACCTTCAGGCATGTAAGCTCATTTGTTTGTTTGGTTTTCATTTAGTGACCTGTTGTATTGATTATGTTGTACTTCCTGCTTCTACAGCTATTCATGCAACTAACAGACAAATTTAATGACTACAGAGGCATTTTTGTGCCTTGACCGTTCAACCAGAAAACTGAGTAAATGTCCATTTACCTGTTTTATATATGTGTATTAACCCTGATTAAAACATTTGAAAGCTATGCTTTTATTCTGTCATATTAGATTCTTTCAACCTGTATCATTGCGGCATCATTGGAATTCCTATATAATTTGCGGCACTTTTACAAGTGTCTTCCTAAGTCTGTTTATATGTAACATTACCAAAGAAATGTTTGACAACGGCTCTCAACTAGTTTTCATGTCTATTTTTTGACTAATTTATCCTTTTAATTTAACACAACCTGCAAGTTTACATGCATATAGACAACAAATGCAAAAATATTACCTACATTTTTGGAATTATACGGTATTTAATTAATATTCCAATAAAATGTGCAGTCTATGATGGCCATTTTGAAAAATATGGCCGCCATATTGGATTTTTATGTGGCCAACATTTTTTTTCTTAAAGAATACCACAGAAGGGCCATACATGCTTGCATCACAATGTGAACAATTTTACACTTATCCACTCAGCTATCTAACGAAAACTGCATTTAAAATTCAGTGTTTTCTTCCTACCGCACCAGTTCCACACTGATACTCAGCAACACTTTAGACTTCACAAGATGGCTTTTAAAAATGCTGGTGATGTGGCATTTTCTTCATGCAAAGTTGTTTAATTGTCTATTAATCTATTTATAATGTACAATTTCAAAGGCTGCTCAGTGTACAGTCGGTAAGTGCAGCATTCATTTGAATTGTCAATTTTAACCTTTAAAGAGGAGAAGAAGAATAATATCTCCTGTGCTGCTTGTCCTATTGAAAACATTGCCCTGTAAGATTTCATGTTATATTGTTATATCAAATATAACCTTTCCACAATCAGGCACCTTCTAGCACGGGGAGAGTTGCCGCACGCCGTCAACATCCAGCAGGCCTATAACGGCGAAGCAAAACACCTACCTCACCATGTGGCCCTCAGGACCACTGAAAAGTATCATTTGCATTCAAATTTCATACGTTTGGGGATTTCTGAGCTTCCGTTCACTCTTACACGTATCGAGTTGTGATATGTCTTTACCATTATAGCCTCCAATTCACATAGAATACAGTGCAAAAAGGTTTTACACGCCTTATTTGTTTATATTGTTTCCTTCACTCAACAAACGTTTTATTTGAAAAATCAAAAAGTTCAGATTCCAACAAAAATCAACAAATTTCTTTAAACTAATCAAGTTGCCAATTTGTAAAGATAATAACAATTTTAAAAATAATAAAAAATACAGTAAATATCATAATCTGCAACACAGAAATGATAGCTAATGATCACTCATTAACAAAATTATTGTAAAAACCTGATTAATAACAAACCATTTTTATAAATTGCAAGAGATCACCTAAAATAAATTGTGCATGATTAAAGGTTAAAGATCACATTTTACTCACATGTATTATTTCATTATTTCATTATTATTTAAACAAGCAGCGATGGCCTTGCTGGCCACCAGACCTATAGTTCAGTGGCTAAGTCGAAAAAATATTTCACATTTTGGAGAAATTATGAAACTTGGCACACAGGTAGGGCAACCCAGTAGGGTCACTTTTCGATTAGGACCCAACTCTGAAACGGCGCCATCTTTAATGTTAATATGGCCACCATATTTGAGATATTTTTTGTCCATGACTTCAAAACTGAAGCAGATAGAAATGTGATTTCAGTGGTTAACCCCCCATTTCCAGGGTTAAGGAATCCAGTGAAATCAGTATCAAGCATATCTGATGTCCACCATCTTGCTATACATATTTTCTTATAACTTTGACACCAAGTCAGATAGAAATGTGAATTCAGCTGATAACGCCTCTTTTGAGGTTCAGTGAGATATCTGCCACATTGGAATTTAAAATGGCCGCCATCTGTTGAACTGCTTGTACCCCAATGTTAATTACTTGCAAACCGCATCATATGATTTTCACGCAGTCTTTTATTTGGTTCTTGATGTAGGCTGGTTTTCATAGCACTGTCCATCACAGGCACATAGGGAGGTGCATTGGAGATTTGCCTTGTAACGTTTGCAGTTTCCTTTGCAGGTTTTCTTGCACTTGCAGCTTAGAAGCTCGTAGCAAAGCCATAGAGGCCTCGGGAAGTGAGGTCCATACCACCATCCTTTTCCCAACCCCAATCAGCTGGTGTGGGTTTTAAAATTATGGACAAAAATATATCAAATATGGTGGCCATATACAAATTCAAGCTGGTGGCCACCAGGGGGAGTTTCTGAGTTGGGTCCCAATCGGAAAATGTTCAGATTGGGTTGCCCCATCTGTGTGCCAGGATTCATAATTTCTCCAAGAAGTGAAATACACTGCCATATTGTTGGTCTTAGCCACTGGACTACGAGGCTTTAGAAATGAATGAAACTGACCAGCTCATTTCCAGCACACCTGCTCCTAATTTCCATCATGCATGTGATGAGTAGATTATTCCCTGCAACAAACCCAGACATGTCCAGCAGGTGGCAGCAAAACAAACATGCTTTTTGAATTGATGTGATGCATCAAAGTTAACCAAAGTTTCATGAGTTTATTCTCATTATAGGTATTTTTTAATTTGGACACTTTAGCATTTATTGTTTTTGAGTTAATGTGTTCATAACTCATGGACTCATCTATCTACCCATTTATTCACTCACTCACTGCATTTTACAGGGTATATGCCTAGGGTTTTCCAAAGCCTAGTAATATTAGTTTTTTTTTTTTTTTTTTTTAAGTTTTAGACATATTAAATGTGCCAAAAAGTTTTCAACAACACTGTGTAGACAGCGTATAACAAGGTTATAGTGTCATTATTTCTGCACAAAAAATATCTAAAGTGTGTCCATGTGACAGATGGCTGGAAAAAAAAAAAATGCAATGCAACACCGTCCAAAATTAACTTAACTGCATCAGATTGGAGTTCAGCTCAGACAGTGAATATGGCTTTTGAGATCACTCAATTATGTTTTTCTGTGTACGGTCTAACTCACTGTGAGAGCGTTCACGCTGGCTAAAGCACCTCTGACGCCGTCGGCGAGCATCAGAGGCGTTAAACTGAGGATCTCCGGGTTAAATATTTAGTGCAGGAATCAGAACCTGCAAAGTGTGACATCACGGAAACGCACAAAGGTCGCGGCAAACACTGCGTGCTGTGCAAACATGTCACACGCAGACTAGGTGGAACTGGCGCCCGCTCTGTGGTATGTTCAGAGGAATCGACGCCTCTGAAATCATGCTGCCTAGATGGTGCGAGCGCAGAGACGTCCGCTGCCCGCGTTCTCCGCAGGGACAATATGTAAAACCTGACAGTGGAAATCACACATCAGGCCTCGTATAAAGAGCCAACTGTAGGCAGAGGATGACACAAAAACAGATGAAAGTGGAGAATTAATGTTAATTACAGGCATGTTTATACAAAAATAATAAAGCGTTATCAAAACACAGGTGATACCAGTTCTGTTGATGAGAATGAGTGTCAGCATCATTAGATGTGAGGCTTTAGTGGGAATCCAAATGGGAAATAATGGCATAGTTATAGTTGTCTTTTTTGGGGGGGAGGGGGGTGTCTGCATGTGTTAGTTAACTCAGATGCTCAAAAGGTTTTCTTTAATGCAATACGTGCAGTACTGTGTAACAAATCTTAAATGCACTAGTAAAATAATTTTGTTGATTGAAGCAAAGCTGCAACATAAACTACAAGAATACACATTTAAAGATCAAGGAAAATAAGATATATTGGTTATTTATTGGTTTGATATTTAAACTCCCCCATTTTTTGATTGGTGGATCAATTCATTAATTTATTTATTTACTTGACTATAAGCCCGTGCTAATGCATGGCCTCTTGATCAAGTTTGAGCTTGCGTGATACGTCCCTGGGATGGACAACACGTAGGCCTTTAAGATGATCAACAAGTCCTGATGCAAAACTACGCCCCAACAGGTAAACATCTGAAATCATGCCTTCCTCTGTGTGAAAGAACGCCATAAATACCCTGTATAGCTGATGGTTGGAGTCTTTCGAAGCCGTCTGTTGATAAATGGAGCGTGGATGGCCTGATTTATGGTGGCTATTGATGGATTTCGTAGCGATCAATGTGAAGAGGTGAGGTATGTCTGTGTGGCAATCGGCTGAAATGACATTAATCCAAGATTTTGGCGGCCACTTTTAGCATGGGAAAAAAAAAGAAATATGTAATTAAGTAATTATTGGGTTGCTAATCATGGCTAAAAATGTCTTCTGACACATCACATGTATGTCAACTATCAGTCTGTGCAATTATAGAACCGTAGGTATTCACATGGAGAAACGTATAGTGGCAGAGAAAAACCTGGTTCCTTCCTTTAGTATTATAGATTTTGTAGTTTTAGTTTGTAAAAATCAACCAATGGGGTGGAATTCATTCGTTTAAGCGCACAGCATGACTTTGTGGGACCTCTGGGAGGGTCCCTGGTGCTATTTTCAGCATCCGGGATCATTTCTGGATCAAAACACACCACCCAGATTGCCCGGAGATGCGCCATTCACAGCAACAGTTGGCATCAACACATAATCTTAATGGACAGAAACCTACCTTTTGCGGTGTTTTACTTCAGTTTCAGAAGACCTGGAAGAATTCCTCAGCCATTGCTGAGTCAATGTCGTAAATCGCCCAGGTTTCATTGCGCGGATCAAGCCTTGCTTCATTTCTTGTGTCAAAACGAGGCCCGCGTGCACATCCCAGAAAACGTGTCAATAAAAACAATTCATTTAGCGCACAGTGCGCTTAAATGAATGAATATGGTAATCAAGGTTTTCTTCATCTGTTAAGGTCTTTTGCGTTATTTAACAGACAAAATTCTCCAAAATTTGACATTTTGCTTGTTTTGTAAACAGGCATGTTACATGGTTGAAGTTGGTCTTTCAAAAAGAAACACTCGGACCTTTGCACAGTGGTGTGAACGATCACGAACTCTGTTGCAATCACTGTAACTCCGCGAGGTGTTTGGTGCAGTGTTCATTTGCTTGTTATAGCCCCGCCTCCTCGCAGAAGCTGAAGGCGCTTCACAAGAGTAAGTTCTAACCTTACCGCCCCCTAACCGCCCCCTGAGCAAGCACATTGGCAACAGTGGTAAGGAAAAACTCCCTTCGGCATTTTTTTGATTACAGCAAGAAACCTCAAGCAGACCAGACTGCTTTGGCCATACCACCAATAGCAGAATAAAGAAATGTCAGTCATGCAAGGACAGAAATGTTGCAGCTAAGCAATCCATATACATAGAGTCCAGTGGCTGCAACAACCATCCAAATGGTGAAGAGCCGTCACCAAACATAGGGAGGTTAAATGGCAAGTCGGTGTTCCATTCAGTTTCCCATAAAGTCGAAGTCTGACTTGTTCCAGTAAATGTCTCTGAGACGTCCAGGCATCATCAACACACTCCAGTTTTCCCAGCAGCCTCTGAACTTCGCATCATCACTCAGATTTCTCATGTCTCAGTCAAGGAGGAACCTATAGGACTTGGTTGGTCAACTGGTGAAGTGAAGGATCCATGGCGCACACAAAGCCCTGGCCTCCCAGCAGTCTGACACCTCATCGTCAGCTCCATAATCAGCTCCACCTCTGGTTTCGGGTTGTCTCTGCCTATCAGCTGGAATGAACAACTCACAGCAACACTATCTCACAACAGCAAAATAGCAGACAAAATGCTAACATGTTTGCCGGCAATATATTCCTCAGCTTCTCTAACATTCCCAGAATTTGGATGTGATGAGACTTAAATTTATGCTATTCTGGTGGAATAAGCCTGAGTTGGAGGGGGAAAAAAATGATTCAATACAGCTTATAAGGGAGAACAGATCAATCATCCATTTTCTGATTGGCTATTGTATACACTATTCAAAAATAATATAGTTTTGTAAATCTTCACAAAATTCCAAAGGAAGCTGGTGCCTGAACATAGTGAACCTGACTATTTGTGGATTATAATGGAATTTTGTGAATAGTCCCTTGTTTAAAGACTAGCTGAACAAGTAATGATCCAAATCTGTCTCTTCAAAAAAAAAAAACTACCTTTTATCGCGTCTTCTGAAGATTTGATGGCAACAAAACTCAAACTTCCAATTACCATCTTCTGTTGGTAGAGAAGGCAATAATGGTTGGCCATTATTGCAAAAAATAGAAGCATGGTCTCTGTGTGCCCTTGTAGTTAAGTTAGTCTCTAAAATATGCAAAATAGTATAACCCCCCCCCACACACGCACTCATCAGAAGTTCCCTTCCCTGCTGGACTAAAATATGTTCAATTTACAATCACATAAACCAGCGAAAGCAGCAAAGCATTACGTTTATAACATGAAGGGCACTCAGAGTGCAACATCAGCACCGTGCGTATTTGACAGATTCATGCAAATTATTTCTTTAAAAGAATCACAAAGAAATAATTTGACCAATTCTGCCCAAAACTTAACCAACAACACCTTGGGACAAATGGATTTAAACATGGTGGAAGGGTTCTTTGTTAGTCAAGGATAAAGTGAACAGATTTGACCTTGAGTTTGATCTTTCAAGGCCACCCAAGGTCAAAGGTCATGTGAATAGAATATAGAATAGAAACGTGAATAGAAAGTTGGCATGACTTGATGTTAGTGTTTCACAGGAACCATAGTTTTACATTTAACCAATTCCTTGAAATAGCATTCTAAATGAGTTAGGCCTTTCAAGGTCATGCAAGGTCAAAGGATATGTGACCAGTAGGTGTGGCTTTAACCAGTTCCTTGAAATGGCCATTCTAAATATTCGATCTATTAGCATTAGGCCCAAATTTTGACGTTGGCCTGTGACCTTGACTTTTTCCAGTTTTTCTCAAAAATCAAAATACTTCGTCTTTGGCTGACCCTCAATCATTGCATCAAGTTTGGTCCAAAGTGGATGAAAACTCAAGTTATTTTGTCCAGCCATGGCTGGACAGACACACAGGACTGAGAACAATACCCCCACATGTGCTACTGTTGCTTGCAGGTGAAAGGAGAAGAGCACTCAGAACATAGACCTTTACCAAGGCCAATATTCCACTCTTCCATCATGAGTTTCTAGCCCTATTTGTCACCAAAGGGTGACTGACTTAAGGTCACCCCATTAACAAAAAAAAAAATCCTTTGCTCCACTGAATCAAAACTTTTATTCAGATCTGCACTAAATCCTACACATTAATAGATATAACTATAAATATGCCAGAATTTTAAAATTGGGATTTATGTGTTATTTTCTGAGAAATTAATGAAAATGTCAAAAACTACACAATCTTGCAATCTTAAAGTGAAAAAAACAAACAAAACATTAAAACAGCGGGAAAACATAACCTTCTTGGCGGAGGTTAAGACAAAACCAGAGAATGTTCTGCATTGTTGCTTTAAACAATCAATTATCAAACATTATTTTTCTGTGGACAGACAGACAGACAGACAGACAGGCAGTGTGATTGTAGGCACTGAGCAGGATGTCTGCCTGCATCGTGTCACATTCGCCCACAGTTTTGTCCTGAACACGGCTCATTATCACCCAACGTGTCTCACATCTGTCATGTCACCGACTCCCCATTCGCACACCGGCGTGCACGTACACAAATACATCCTCCACACCAGCCAGCTAAAGCAGGATCTGGTGTCGGACACGTCACGGGTGATGCTTGAAACAGCAGGTGTGCGGGAGCGCCACAGACAGAAGGCGTGTTGGCAAGAGAGGAATTAAAAAGAAGGAATGAAGGGAGAGAGAAAGCCACCCAATTTTCCACGTAACCCCCAACCACAAAGCTGCGTCCCGATTTCTTTTGCACAGCATGGACGCTGAATGTACAAGAAAACACTGTACATTAACAACAGCATAATGCAAATCTATCCGAATGTAATTAAAGACTATAATGGATTTAAAGCAGGAACTTAACTGGAGTTAGCTGCCAGCCAAAAGACTGATCCTTGGCAGGAGAGGTAATGTGAGGTTACGTGATTTAATCACTGCACTGTAAGCAAGGCATGAGCAAAAGGTCTGAAACTAATTTTAACAGAAGGATCAAAGTTGGAAACAAGGGGGAAAAAAATCTCAATGTTGATATCAGATATTGGAACATACTGTACATTGGTTAATCGTCTCTTCTGTTTGATTCATTAATTATGAAACTTGATGCCAATATTATGCAAGACGTAAAGCCTGTTAAATCATTGAGATGATTTGGGTCCAAGATTTATTTATCCCTTTATTTCAAGTCACACTGACAAGAGAGAAAATGTGGGTAAACAGCATGTGGGTAAACAGCATTTATCTTCATTTCTGTCTTTCGACTTAGTCCCAAATATAAAGTTTCTGTTTAAAATGACCACAGACACCAGCAGAATCCAGATGTCACATCAGGCTGGCTTCTAATAAAGGCTGCCTTTCTGCTGCTAATAGGAAATGTTCCCTAACATCTGTGGTCTTCATCCCGCACGCTCTCCCTCTCTCTCTCTCTGCCTTTCTCTGAGCAGCTGAATAAATTGAATTAGAGCTCCACCACCCACTCCACAGGCTCCTGCAACCCTCTGACAGATAGCTAAATAGAGAGCATGAGAGAAGGAAAGAGTGTGAGAGTTTGAGAAGATAAAGGGCAAGACGAATGTGACAAAAACCATCTTTACCCCCGTAAAGAATCAGTAACAACCCTCCTATCTCCTCACTGGACAATTGTGGTAATGGTGGGGAAGGCGGGTAAGTATAAAGCAAAGATCTGCTTTAACTCTATTCACTCAGTTAATGGAAAATAACATAACTCATCACTCTGGGTCTTTGAATCTGGTGGACAAAATGTATTTTCAGAGAGTGTTGGTCCACTGGAGTGGACTACAATTTGGAAATTGGATATGATCTTAGACTCTTCGCTGGATCTGGACCACATTACAGCTATGGATAGACAATCATGGAATCCTGACGATTCGCCTTTGATTGTTGTTGCTCACCTTTGTTTCTGATTGTTGACCTGTAATCCTGATCCTTGCCACTCATCCTTGACCCTGACAACTCATCTTTGATCATGTTTGCTGATCTTAAAGGAGGTTCCAGTTTGGACCTGGACACCATTGTGCAGTGGACCCTTGGTGCTCTCCTGTGGTTTCATGTTTTCCAGAGATGAGGCTCCAGACATTATCCAGAATGCAGTTTCCTCAGTATTGAGGACCCCAGCAACTGGAAAAGGCCAAGGAGATGCCCATGCTTGACCTGGCTGTGGCAGATAGACCAGTTATCTGCCTGGTAATTACCATGAGTACCCAAGGCGGCTCTGTAGTGTGGTGGATGCGATGATGCGCAACACCAGCACATGCTCCCTGACCTGACCTCCGAAGCTTAGCTCGTGATTGCTGAACTTTAAATTGGAAAACTGATGTTTGATCCTGACCACTGATCTCCATCTTGCTAGAGATCCACACATATTTACTGGCCATGTTAGCGGGGAAGGTAGAGCAATTGTCCATGTTCTAACTTTTGTAACAGATTGACCTTGATTTCCAGCATGCACCCAGGTAATGACCCTACCTTGTCTGGGATTAAAGGTCATAGGTCAAGGTCAAACATCAACATGAAAACATTTCCTTTTCTGCATATAAATGTAGCTCACTAAGGTCAAAGTCACTGTCAACAATCAACCTCATAGGTCAAATGTGAAGGGCAAGGTTAATGGTTAGTGTGCTTTAATAAAAACAGGTTTTCTAAACTACCGTATAGCTCAACATGAAAAGCCAAAATTACCTTGAAAGAAATGGAGTCTTCTTTCAAATAGCCAGTCTGACCTCAAATGAGGGGACAAATGATCAAAGGTCAAGTAAACCTAGTGTCAAACATAGGTTCCTATTTTACTAATCGTCGGTTTGGTTTCTAGTTAACGGGTTCTTCCTAGGACCATGCCCCACCTCTCCACCGAGCGTCATTAAAATCAGTTTATTAGTTTTCACATCATCCTGCTAACAATCAAACACACAAACATACACGGGTGAAAACAGAAACCCTTTAGTGGCGGTAGTAAAACTGATGATTCATTGCCAAAGGCAAGCTAGAAAAAGTACCAAACATTCATTGGTTCC
>OMMV01176077.1:0-10925 GCA_900302635.1 Chatrabus melanurus | reverse complement strand
CTCCACAGAACCGCCCTGCGTCCCAGATGGCAACCACCCAAACAGACACCTTGTCCATCCCCATGTCTCAAAAATAACCATCTATCTGCTGCAGCCAGGTGAAACGCGGGCGTCACTTTGGTCTTCTCCAGCCGTTGGGGTCCTCAACACTAAAGAACCTGTGTGCTGGGTCAGGCCCAGAGAAATATCAGAGCTGAATGATGCTCCCTCACAATGTAAGTGATACTCCTCATCTGAGTCTCCCTAAATAAGCGTTCATTGAACACAAAGTCATTCCAGCGGTACCCAATAATTCTCCGAAGAGACCTAGTACCAAAGACATCTAGTCGTCACCTTAGGTCACTGGTTAAGGCGCTGTCACACCTAGAAGTTTGGGCCAGTGCAGATGAACTTACTTGCAAACGTCGGTGTCCACTAGCCTCCGCTAGCCGCCGGCGTCCTCTGCCGTCCTCTGTCGACCGCGTCCAAGAATTTCAACATGTTTAAAATTCCTCGCTGTTTGCCGACATACCTCTGGCTACATTTGAGACTGTTAAAGAAAGTTAATCTCCGGCACGACCAAGTTAGCCTCTGCTTGCCTACGCTACTGGTGCGATGGTCTATGCCGGCGAACGTTTGGGTGCTGCTTCACCCTGTTTGCTCAGAATCCTTGGACAGCGGTGTGTCGAACCCCCTCTCCCGCACGTTGCCACCTTGGCAAAGGTTCCGCCTGTTCTAATGGAGCGCTGGCTAACGCTCACCTCTGCAGGACTCCACTAGCACCACGTTGTGGAATGCCGTGCTGTGTTTGAGGTTCACTACCATACTCCGAAACGTGAGATTTGCTGACATTTGCCCTATTTTCTCGACTTTGCCCTGCGTTCACCACACGTTGGGGTAAACGCTATCGTGTGACTGCTCCTTTAGCATCCAAGTTTCACAACCATACAGTAAGACAGGAAGCACCAGGACCCTAAAGACTTGGATCTTCCTTCTCCTGCAAAGATATCTGCATTGCCTAACACCTCTGTCCAGTGACCTCACGACTCAATAAACTCTTCCCAGCTGTCTCTTGATCTCAAAGGCAAAGGACTCAGAGACATGACTGTCACTGCCGAGATAAGTGAATGTTCCTACAAGTTCGACACTTTCACTGCATACAGATACATTTCTGAGCAAGTTGCTGAACCTGAATTGCTCCCAATGTGCAGTTTCGACCTTTTCTAGAAGCTCCGGGTATCTGTGCGTGAATGTCATTGTAATTGTAAGTCACTTTGGATAAAAGCGTCTGACAAATGCACAGAAAGTCAATATAAATACACGGAGCTGAAGCAGAAGTGACTACGACCGGAGGATTTCCACATCATAGCCAAGAAACTCAAAATCGATGATTAAATGAATTGATCCGAGAACCAAATTAATAATAGTTCAAGTGAACAGATCCCGTAAATCACCTCCATAAAATGAACCTTTCCCAATAAAGATCCACTGCAGTGCTTTTTTTTGAAGCTCAGCCTGCTTTTCTTGGAATTTGGTGTAGTTTGCATTGCCTCCTATAAACGGGACTGGCTTGCTAACGTTTTGCTAATTGGATGGCTTATGAGGATTCCAACACCTCATCTTCTTTGGAAACAAAAACAAGGTCATCTGTGGCTAAATGGAAGGCAAACAATCCACCTGACAATGTGACTGACGAAAGCTTACAACATCACCACAGACGAACGACACGAGCATTGTTACTTTTGGAATCCATTGACACATACTTGTTTTGGTTGTCGGCCACCTTGCTGGACTCACAGTACAAATACAAACTATGTACTGACCCAACGTTTTATCCCACTTTTATAAAAAATCTGATGTGTTAACTTGCTCTAGCTTGCAAAAAAAAAAAAAAAAGTTTAACCTTTCTTGGCCTTGTCTTTTTTTTGTGTTCCAACCCCGAACTTCAATGGTGTTATCCCGAAGGTCCATTGGTCCGAAAAATTAGGGTTGGGGTTAGGGTTAGTTAGTTAGTTACTTTTAAGGGACCCACCCTAATAGGCAAAAAATACTCCTAATTTGACCCAAATTGTTACTCAGTTCAATAGATTTTCGGACCAATGGGCCTTCGGAAAATTGACGAGTCACCGTCACACCCAACCTTTGCACCATGTTTTTTGTGAAAATCGACTCATTTATGTTTTGATTTGTTTGACCACTTCTGTGATCAACTAGATTTTTGGATTTCTTTGCCCTGCAAAATATGTGCACATTGTCATGGATTAAAATGAGTTTTTAATTTGAGGGTTTTAACTGTTTAATTCTGCCTTGGCGTTATATTCGCATGCAGCTAAAGCAGTTGCGTGAAATCATTTATTATTTTCTCATAAGTGGGTTTATTCCCATTGCTGAGGTGCAGTTTTAGTTGTGCTAAGCAGTCGAGTGCAGAGTCGCCGCCCTTCCTCGGTGTCGACTCTTCAGCAGTTACGACTGCTGTGATCTGACCCAAACATTCTCTCCTCACTGTTTCTCTGCAGTAGCACTGCAGCTCCATCAATCTTACACACACAGACACAAACACGAAGTAATTTTTGTCACTTCGAGGGACATTGCATTGACATACATTGGTTGTCTGGACCCTCACCAAAATGACATTATGCCTAAACTCACAACAATAACCTTGTGTTGTTGTTTTCGTTGCTGTTTGTTTGCTTGAGATCTCCACAGCAGATCTGATATGGACTGCGTGGTATGGATGTCGGGCTACCAACCTATACACCAGGGTTTGATTCCAGGTCCATCCAATTTAGGAGACCTGTCTGTGTCGTTGGACTAGACACTTGATCTGCATCGTAAATGGATACCAGCCTGTAATGGACTGGCATCTCATCCAGGCACAGTCATAGACTCTCATCCGCTTCATGCTACAGTTTCTGGGGTGAAGCAATGACCCGTTGAGCCTTAAATCATATATGGGACTTTTTTTTTTTGTTTAACAGGGGAATTGTGTCAGTACTTAGACTGCAGACAGAGATATTCTGTGATAGAAAAACAGTAAGACGTGTCAGCCACAAACACACACAACATTGCCAATTCATAAAACTGAGAAAGGCCCAAAAGGGAGTTAATTATTTTCGAATGTGGTAACATTTAAATATGGAGTTGTCTCTACAGACATCTGTGCCTGAGTGGAATTTCCTAATTAACACGGAAAGCCGTTTCTTGTTGTGTTTCTGTAGATTCTATGAATTTGAGTGTTGGCTGCGGTTGCTGTGTGGGTACATGTATGTGAAGTAACATATAGCACACGCAGACTCAGAAACACATTGTACTTTCACTCGCTCCTGAATTAAATCCCCGATGTCACCTCAGGATTGCATGACTGCTTTTTGAGGCTAATGGCGTCTTCAGAATGTGACCTTCAGTGCTCATCGGGGAGGTTTGGAGCCAAGTACGAAGCAGTCAAGATTATAATCAACACCTCCACATCTGAGGTCATGGTTCTCTGGTGGAAACTGGCAGGTTGCTCCCACACTGGGTTGGGAACAAGTTACTGCCCCAACTGAAGGAGTTCAAGTTTCTTGGACTCTTATTTACATGCGAGTATAAAGTGGGGTAGCATGTCGACAGGCAAACTGGGGCAACATCCTGCAGTTACGTGTGTGTCAGAAAGCAAAACTGTCAAGTTGCCAGTTGATCTACATTCCAACCCTCTCCTGTGGTATTCATCAGGAGAATGACACTACAGATACAAATGGCCAAAGTGAGACTCCTTCACAGGGTGGGTGGACTCACCCCGATGGAGAGGGTAAAGACATCTGACATGTCAAAGGAACAAAATAGTAAAGCATCTGTTCATTCCCATAGAATGGTTGAGGTGCTTTGGGCATTTGATTAGGATGTCTCCTTGATGCTTCCCTCTGGAGGTTTTCCTGGCAGGATGTCGCACTGGGAAGAAACCCCGAGGTAGAACCTGTATACGCTTGAGGAAGTACACATCCCATCTGGTCTGGGAATGCCTTGGGATCTCCCAGGAGGAGCTGGTGGCTTGGCTGGGGAGAGGGACATCTGGGAAACTGAACATTATCAACTGCCACCGTGACCACTCTAAATTTGAACTTTCTTAGTTCATAATTCAGACATTTTCATAATACTCCGAAGAGCAGTTATTAATAGTGGATGAATAAAGTCATGTTTCTTAAATGATTTTAATTTCCTTGTTCACTGCATTTTTTTCCAGGGGCCAAATTGCAGAGATTTGTGCAAACTTAATTGATGGTGTTACTGGAGAGTTTTGATTAATTGTTAAAGTGATTACATCTCTATTAGGTCTGCCATCTCAATTTTTTTTCACTGTTGCTCGGGGTCACCACAGCTAATCCGGTCGAGATCCACTTTGGGATTTGGCACAAGTATTACTCCGTTCCTGACTCAACGCCAGTTCTACAACTCCAAATCTGAAAAAGTTGAGACGGTATGTAAAATGCAAATAAAATTTAAAAAAACAGTGATTCTTACATTTACTTTGACTTCTGTTTCATTGCAGACTGTATGAAACTAAGACATTTCATGTTTTGTCAAGTCAAGTCTGGGAGCATGCGCTTACGCTGCACTTCGCTGCATCCATTTTGTTTGTTAATATTCATCCATTCCTGCATTTCAGGCCTGCAACACATTTCAAAAAAAAGTTGGGATGGGGACAATATAGGGCTAGTAATGAGAGAAAAAAAATAAATAAATGATGTTATTTCAAACAGGTGATGCCAACATGTGATTTAGTGCAAAAGCAGCATCCATGAAGAGCTGAGTCTTTGAAGAGCAAAAATGGGCAGAGGAACTCCAGTTTGTCAACAAATGTGTGAGAAAATTATTGAAATGTTTCAAAACGATATTCCTCAAAGAAAGATTCAAAGGGATTTGCATATTTCTCCCTCTACAGTGCATAATATCATTAAATGATTCAAGGAATCTGGAGGAATTTCAGTGCATAAAGGGCAAGGGTGCAATCCTAAGATGAACACCCGTGATCTTTCATTGCTCAGACGGCACTGCATCAAGAACCGTGATTCATCAGTAGCTGATATAACCACATGGGCAAGGGATTACTTTGGGAAACCTTTGTCAAGCACTACAATACGGAGTTACATTCATAAATGCCACTTTAAACTTTGCTGTGCAAAAAAGAAGCCTTACGTTAATCTTTCCCAGAAGTGGCGTTGACTTCTCTGGCCTTGGAGACATCTGGATTGGACCATCACCCAGTGGAAACATGTATTGTGGTCAGATGAATTGGTATTCCTGATCATTTTTAGAAGAAATCGACACTGTGTGCTCCGGACCAAAGACGAAAAGGACCATCCAGACTGCTATCAGCAACAAGTCCAAAAGCCAGGGTCTGTCATGGTATGGGGTTGTGTCAGTGCCCTTGGCAAAGGTAAACTGCACTTCTGTGATGGCAGCATTAATGGAGAAAAGTACATTGAGATTTTAGAGCAACATATGGTGACATCTTTTCCAGGGACATCCATGCATTTTTCAACAAGACAATGGAAAACCACATTCTGCACACATTACAAAGGCATGGCTGTGGAAAAAGAGGATACGGGTACTACACTGGCCTGCCTGCAGTCCCCATTACAGAATGTGTGGAGAATTTTGACTGTTGCACACCTTAAGAAGTGTTTGCAGGAAGAATGGGACAAAATAACACCTGAAACACTTCGTCGCTTGGTGTCCTCAATGCCAAAACGTCTTTTAAGCATTGTGAGAAGGAATGGCAACATTACAAAGTGGGAAATGCTTTAGCGTCCCAACTTTTTTGGGAATGTGTTGCAGGCCTTAAATGCAGGAATGGGTGTATATTGACAAATGGAATGAAGTTGACCAGAAACAACATGAAATATCTTTGGTTCATACTGTCTGCAATGAAATAGAAGTCAAAGTAAATGTAAGAATCTCTGCAATTTTTTTGTTTGTTTGTTTGCTTTTTTTGCATTTTCCATACCGTCCCAACTTTTTTCTGATTTGGGGTTGTACAATGGAGGAACATGTGCACAGCTCCCGGTGTTTCTAAGTGGTCTCCCAGCTAAGTACTAATCAGGACCTACTCTGCTTAACTTCTGCTGGGATCAGGTGTACACAGGGTGGCAAGTCTGCATCACAATGCCTTTACACTTTGACTTAGGAGCTCATTGCTGCACAGCAGGTAGATCTTTTTGACTTAGGAGTCCTCATCACTAATCCAGAGCAGTATTTCACAAAACCGAGATAGCAGAATAATCTGGGATTTTCTGGGTATCTTGTCTGAATTAAGCCGTGACTCGGTTTCATGCAGGCGAAGGCACATAAATTCCCATGGAGATATATTCTGCGCAGCTAGCCCGCTCCAGACCGGGTTTAACAGCCGGGTTTGATTAATCCTGCTGCCTTTTCTGTTCAGTCAGCACTGAGAAAAAAAGAGATTTGAATGTTACGTCCACGGTCTTAACACGTATTCTATCATTGTGGATTAATGGTTGTAATTAATCTTCATGGTAAATTTTCTGTGCAACATCTTAACTTCCGCTATTCTCTTTTCAGGCAACATGTACAACTGTTAATTTGTGAAAATGACAAGCAGCTCCTTTAATGGTGTAATTATGATGGTTTCAGTTCAGAGCCGTAGTCAATAAATGTTTTTTTTTTTTTGTCTAAATGCACAATCAGTTGTTGTCTGCCACACTTTTGTCACTATTATTACAGTTGTCTCGGTTCCTTTTTTCAGCATAAGTGTTTTGTGTCATCATTAGCAGCTGTTGCTCGCTGAGTTTAAAGTGTGCGGCGCACAGCTTCTCCATTTCAGCATCTCTAAGTCTGTGATTGACCTCATGGTTTGTTGAGGAAAAGCTTCAATGCCCTTCTATCCAGATTACTTACACCTGGCTTGACCTCGTCACACCTCCTTAGCCTGACTTGGCCAGTGTGAAACATATTAATCCAGAGTGCACTGACAGGGTTAAGTCAAGCCTCACTTTTTCCTCTCATCCTGGATTTCTCTCCTGGTCCTTTCATCCGGTGTTAAATGTGTGCCAAAATCAAAATGCGGTTTTCTTTTGCTCTGGCTCGCCACAGCAGATCCTGCAGGAATCCGCATTTTGATTTTGGCACACGTTTAACACCGGATGCCCTTCCTGATGCATTTCCAGGCGTGCATGGAGAATAGGGCATGGGTGGCTTTGAACTGGGGACCTTGAACCTTCTTGTTCTTCTCTATCGTTGCACCAACTGCTAAAGTACTTTGGGAAGAATCTTCGTAAAGATAGGACTGACTTCACCCACCTTTTTAAAGACTTTTCTTTAAATTAGCCAGTTCGGAGCTACTTCCTTCTTGGAAATGATTGGACGATAGTATTTCAGATCATTAAAATATGCATAATTACAGTTCCGTCAACTGAAATGAAACATTCAGTTTGATGTTAAGTGTTGCAGATAATATTTGACCCTGTCGCTCCCTGCAACATATGCTGAAGCTTGCACAAAGGGAGATGATGGGGAGTGACGATACAGTTTACCCCCAGAGAACAATACAGTCAGAGCCTCGAGGTGGATGTTGTTTTGGAGCTGGAACAAATTCAATTAAAACAAAAAGTACTATATTGTAAACCCTGATTATAAGACGACCCCCTTTTTTGAAGACATACTTTTGGAAAAAAATACTTTTTTTTCGCCAAAAAAACTGCTTTTATTTGAAAATAATTTTAATAAAAGGACATTTTATGGTCAGCTCCTCTTTATTTATTTTTCTCAAACATGTACTGACACGCTGCTGCTTTTTGAGCACTATAAGCAGGTGTGCACATAACTGGTGCTCATGCATGCTAAAAATAAATGATGTGCAGCAGAAAACACGGAGGGAAACTCTTTTCCTACAACTTATTCCCATCGCTTTTCTCCTGAGAAGCACTTCCTTCCATGTTTTCTGCTGCGCATCACTTATTTTTAGCACGCATGAGCACCTGAGCACCAGTTATGTGCACGCCTGACTATAAGCGTTTCTGACAGTTTGCATTTTTAAGATGGTCTTTTTGGGCTCGCCATCTTCAGACATTACATCCTCACACTGTATTTATTGGCTGCTTGAGAGTTGTTTGATGACTCGACTGAATTTATCACCATGAGCTCAAAGTTTGCATTATAACCTCTCCTCAGTTGCTGGTTAACTTACCTAACTTTTCTGGCACTCTTTTTTCAGTACGATCACTGTGTCTGTCCATCATGCTGTAAGCTAAGAGGCGGGTTGCTTCAGTCCTGGGAAGCACTTTCATTTCAAGGGTATTTGGCACCATCTATTGTAAATGACATGTAAAAAGGGCCTTTCACACTGAACGCGAACTTTACATCATTTTGTGCTTACGGATGTGCAGAATGCACAGTGGCTTGCTGCTGAGGAGGCAGAGTTTTCTATGTCACTGTGTTTCCATTCTGGCTACTAGAAGTCCGAAAAACACCATGTTTGTTAAGATGCTGACAAATAACCAGCTTCTGCAGTTTGTTGTCTTCCGTGTTGGGCTGGGCACCTCAATTCTATTGGCCGCACGCATATATGTCACAGTGCGCCGCAGTCAAAGTCCAGCCAAATTCAACTTTGACACCGAGCGACGGTGGGCGTGCTCAGCTGAGTGGCGTGCAGCGACAGCGTATGCTGCTCTGCTCGGGTTACGTCTTCGTGTGCGGGGCTGCCCATTTAAAATAATGGGTTTCAGAGCGGTGCGTGCCACTTTGGTGGAAAGTTTGCGTTCGGTGTGAAAGGCCCTAAAGTCTAGACCCTGAATGTAAGACACCGCATTTTTTTCAGATGTATTTCTAAGAAAAACACCGACTTATATTTGGAAAAATATGATAGTGCAGAAATGTTTGCAGCACTTGTTTAAGTGGGAGCCAAAAAAAATAAAAAATTATCAGCTGATGAGCGCAATAAATGTGTTACTGTTTTGTAGTGCTTTATGAAATGTTGTGGCTGAACTGGATTTGAACTGAATTCAAATAGTATATACCCATTTAGAATTTCTCAAATCTTTTTAACACATCCATGTACAACAGTTATCCAGCACTGAAACGGCATTAAGTAGATCCACAAAGAGGCATTCATTATATTTGTGCATCCACAAAGAAAATTGTTTCAGAGCATAGTTCATACAAAACAAATGACTTTCAGTTAGTGGATGTTGAGGCTATTAACTGCAGACTCCTAACAGTATCACAGCAGCTTTCATTTCATGCCTGTTCCATGTGGAAAATGCCACGGAGAAATTGTTATTTCTTCCACAGTGGAACTAATTCCACATCAAAGGCAAGACATCTCGGGACAATATGCCATGATGCTAATTAAAAACCAAAAATAAATAAATAAATAACCCAGTCAAGGGTGGAGAATGATAGGAGCAGCAAAGTAGCAATTATATTACGCTGACGTAAATTTTTTATTTTTTTAGTCCAAACCCACAAAAAGTGCAGGATTGTGCAGAAGTGGTCGTCTTTAATTATAAAACACAATGACATTAATTTGCCTCTTTAATAATTTTGTGCTATTTTTCTAACACTCAAACTGGAAGTTCTTTCATCCATTTTTGTGGTGTATGTTTTGCAGATTGCGCAGTTGTGCTGCTAATGAACAATGAGACAAACAACTGTTCACATTATTTTCCCCTTAGAGTGGCTTTTTCAGAATTAATCACTTTAATTACCAAAAAGTCGGAGCATAACAACTTAATATTTCAGTTAAAAGTGGATGCTGTGACACAGGTTTTAACTGATGCAAAGGTGACATTGATGTAGTGTCAGCCTGGTGGGTTTTAAGTTGTTCTTAGAGATTTTTTATTTATTTACTTTTTTGTTGGGCATTGTTCCTTAATGTCATGGTCATTCCTCGAGGATTTTGGTGTCTTACGTGACTTTGTGGAAACATAAAAGTACACGAAAACACGACAGTTCTGTACAGTCGCTTCTCACTAAGTTTGTATGTGTCAATGTTTTGCAGTACAGTATATCCGCCTCTTGTCCAGCAGGCTGTTGAATTACAAAACTGCCTTTTTTTTCACTTTTTGTCAGCCAAATAATTTGATAGAGGTACCAAGTAAGCCTGAAAACCAAGCAACTATAACAATTTTAGGGGCCCTATCTTGATGATCAAATGCATTTGGGGTGTGTTTAACTCCACTTTACTATTTACAGGGCTCATAATCTGAGCGTAAAATAGGAAATTTGGCGCAAAGGGGTTGTATTTAGTAACATCGTCATTATCCCGAAGGCACATTGGTCCGAAGATCCATTTGTCCAAAAATTGTTTAAAATGGTTATATGCAGTTCAAACTTAGTAAAATGGAGTAAAATAGAGTTCAAACTTAGGAAAATCAAGTTCAGACTTTGCAAAATGGATTTCAAACTCATCAAGTTGACACATAGTTTTCACACCTCTACACACCCTTGAGTATTTCAACAGAAGTGTGACTGTCACTTACATGGCAACTCACATTTTGGCGCCCACACTAACCCCTCTCCCAGAGAATTCAATTCAACTCCTTAAACCCCAAACTTAGTTATAACAATCCAGTCCACCCCTCGCCCCGCGCCCCCCAAACCCTAACGCTAATTTTCGGACCAATGGACCTTCGGAATAATGACCTCCATCCATCCATCTTCAACCGCTTATCCGGAATCGGGTCGCGGGGGTAACAGCTTTAGCAAAGAGCCCCAGACTTCCTTTTCCCCGGCAACCTCGGCCAACTCTGACTGGGGGATCCCCAGGCGCTCCCAGGCCAGTGAGGTGATATAATCTCTCCACCTAGTCCTGGGTCTGCCCCTAGGTCTCTTCCCAGTTGGACGTGCCAGGAACACCTCCCTAGGGAGGCGTCCTGGTGGCATCCTAACCAGATGCCCGAACCACCTCAACTGACTCCTTTCCACGCGAAGGAGCAGCGGCTCTACTCCGA
>OMMV01176076.1:0-12297 GCA_900302635.1 Chatrabus melanurus | reverse complement strand
TCAGGAAGTGCGCACTGATGCGCACCGTCCGCAGTGTTCGCCCCAAGTTCACGCAGTGTTCGCACGGTGTTTGCGCTAGTTCACGAGAATGGCCCGGAAAAAAGTGCGTGCCAAAATTTTGAACATTTCAAAATTCTCTCTACGACATGCCACGCACTCCGGCACACTTCACACACTCCTCACGCTAGTTCATGCACACTTTGCTCATTGGCACGCCCGAGTGCGTGCCAATGCGGGACCTAAAATCGTGCAAGTGTCAGGTACCCTTTAGAGGTGCTTTCCTGCCTGAGCTCTCTCATCTCTGGACAGCATTTTGAAAGTTCTCTAAAGAACTGTTATCATTACGTTTTTCAATTCAGTTCATTTTATTTGCACAGCGCCAAATCACAACATAACACGAGTAACGTTTAAACCGTACTCACCCCCTGAGAAAGCACATTGGCAACAGTGGTAAAGAAAAACTGCCTCTGGTATTTTTCGATTACAGGAAGAAACCTCAAGCAGACCAGACTCAGTGGGGTGACCATCTGCTTTGGCCATACTAACAAAATAAGCAATGGAATAAAACAAAAGCACAAGGAATTGTCAGACATGCAGAGACAGAAATGTGGCAGCTAAAGCCGCAGTCTCACTGTGACGTTTACCCCAGCAGTTGGTGAACGCAGGGAAAGGTAGAGCAAAGTGACCAAACGTCAGCAAAAATCGCGTTCCGGGAGTTTGGTAGCGAACCTCAAATGCAGCACGGCATTCCACAACATGGTGTTAGCGGAGGCCAGCGGAGGCGGGTGTTAGCTACTGCTCCATTGGAACAAGCGGGACTTTTGCCAACGTGGCAACGTGCGGGAGAGGGGGGTCGACACACCACTGTCCAGTGATTCTGAGCAGGCAGGGCGACGCAGCCCCCAAACGTTAGCCAGCGTAGACGATCGCACTAAGTAACTTAGGCTAGTGGAGGCTATCAGCGGCTAGCGGAGGGCACTTGGTCGTAGCGGAGATTAACTTTCTCTACCGGTCTCTAACGTAGCATAGATACGTCAACAACCGCGAGGAATTTAAAAATTTTTTGGAATTTTAAAAATTTTTGGACGGCATCGCCATTCATCAACGGAGGTCGGCGGAGCCCAGTGGCGGCTAGCGGATGCTAATGGATGTTAACGGAGGCTAGCGGACACTGACGTTTGCAAATAAGTTCGCCTACGTTGGCCCAAACGCCAAGGTATGGCTGCTCCTTAACCACACACAAATGGAGTCCAGTGATCACAATGACCAGTGGCTCAAAAGACAACCCAGAGGTGAAGAGCAGAGTCCGAGGAAAATGGATTACAATTGGCGAGTCGGTGTTTTCACCCAACATGATGGGCCGCTAACCCATAGGAATGCTCCGGATCTCAAACAGCTCTTGCGTACACCCCACATGTCCCAGTCCTCAATGGATCTTGGATGGATTGATGGATGTTTGGATGGATCCGTCAATCGTACCAACGACAGGCACCTGTGCTCCCTGGAGCTCTTCTGCTCCTGCCTGGAACGAGTAGAGGAACCTCCTGGTTCCGGCGGCGCCTTGTCACCTTCGCTCTCCATCTTGATCTCACCAAGCAGAGCCAGGACAGCCGCTGCTCCTCCTGGGCAGGATCTTGGACAGAGAACAAAGCAGGAATCAGTCAACCAGAATGACCAGTTCACTGTTACACCATCTTCAAACGGACAAAATGCTAATGTGTTCACCGGCAGTAGAGTCCCCAAGGATGTGGTTATGCTGTGATGCTTTTTTGTCTTGGTTGTTTTTATTGTTGTCTTTTTTCCACAAATCAAAGAGTTTGGCAAAGAACAGCAATGACGCTGAAGCTTTTTTCCCCTCTCTCTCTCTTCAGGTGCACTTGGTGCAATAAGGGCTTCAAAAAGTCGAGCCATCTGAAGCAGCACGTTCGCTCCCACACTGGAGAGAAACCGTACAGTTGTCATCTTTGTGGAGGCGTCTTTGTGTCAGCCGGAGTGCTTAAGTCTCATCTCAACACCCATACAGGTGAGCCATTTCATTCTGATAGAAGGCAGTTTTTAAAAAAAAATCAGTTTTACAGTATCTTCCACAGTTGAATATATTTTTCAGTCCCATCATAATAAAGGCATCTATAATCCTAACACATAAAAATATATCATACATTCCATATTATTTCAGTTGAAATAGGAGTCCGTTATACAAATTGCGTTTCGCAAAGCTTTTATTGCATTATCATTCCCAGGCATCCTGTATTTTATTCACACCACAATTACGCACATATTTAATGAGTTTAAAATGAAACTTGAGGCAAATGGCAAATGCAATAATACAGCTGCTTCCCAGTTTAATAATCCTCTGCACTGTGCACTGATATTTAAGATATTGGAGAGAGGGCATCCACAGACCTTAAGAATGATGTGAAACGTATTAAAAGAAAGTTAAGGTTTCACAAACTATAAAACTATAAAAAAAAAACTATAAAAAAGTTTTTAATGATTAATCACAAACATTCAAAGATTCAAAATCCAAATACAACCTAAAATACAAACACAAAAATGTCAAAGGGGCTTTACTGGCATGGGAAGCAGAAGTCTACATTGCCAAAGCAAGTGAGAAATAAATACAAGAAAAATTTCGTGAGCAGAAGAATTGTGATTTGTCACGGTAATTGGCCCGTGGTAGAAAACGTGGCACATGGTACGGTTCATTTGGAGAGAGAATTCAAAGTGAACCAAACGTGAGGAACGCACGTCATGTAATTTGCTTGACTAAAGCTGGTATCTCACTGGACTTGCGACCGATTTTGGCTCTTGGTCTGAATATAGTCTGAAATTATTCTCTCAGCAGTCGGAATCAGTATCCCCTTGCACTAATTAGTTGCTCGCCTCGATTTCATTCACCTGCAGATTTTGTCAATGTTCAAAACCCTGGTGGCGAATGAACGACTGCTTATTTTCACTAACTTGTCTCTAACTAGTCTTTTTATTTGCCAAGGAGTCTTCAATAGACCAATACCACGTCTGTTTCAGTCGCCCGGTTCGCTTCATTTGCTACAAGGTCGGATCACGGTCAAAATGCGGTCGCCGGTCGTTAGGATGGCAGACATACGGCCGCTTAGCGAATATTCGTCAAATATTCTTCAACAAGACGCCCAGCGGTTGTGTAATTCGTTACATGGTTGTCAAAAAAGTGGCAAATATGTCGCCTCAATGTCGCCAAAAACTCGGCCAAATTTGTCTAGCAGTCGTCTAAAAATTCAGTCGTCACAGTCGCCAAACAGTCGTCTCTCATTGAGTTACCGGCTTAAGGGAAGACGCTCCAAAACGAACCGTGGTTTGGAGTACAGACGTGTCAGTGCGGTTTTTGTTTTGTTTGTTTTTTTCATCCCCAGATGAACACAACTCTATTACACAGCTTGTGAAAACCCACAAAAATAAAAAGTGTTCAGCGAACTACTTCCAGAGAAGAGTTGAAGAGTTTTTGCCATCCTGTAGAACTGTGCAGCAGAGCAAGTGGTTCTCTGGGAAAAGAGTTGGACTACCAATATATAGACCAGGATTCGAATCCAGGTGTTTGCTCCAGGCTATCTGTCTGTGTCCTTGGACCGTACACTTCATCTGCACTGTCCCATTCCACCCAGCTGCACATGGGTACCAACCTTGGCTGGGGAAGTGACCTGAGATGGACTGGCGTCCCGTCCAGGGGGAGTCGTAGACTTTCATCCGCTTCACGCTGCGGTATCCAAGGATAAGCACCAGCCCGATGGGCCTCAGGGCCTGTACAGGGCTTCGTTTAGAAGAGTATCACATGAAAACCAGTTGACAACCCATAGCTCTGATGTTAGCATTCCCTCAGACTTCTGAAACTGCCGCTATGACGTAAATCCTGGAACATAAACACAACACTTCTGATCAGTAAGGGGAGAGTGTGCTCACATGTTTTTTTTTTTGTTTTGTTTTTTGTTTGTCCATGCCCGCTTTGGTCTGCTAAGAAATATTTCCATGTGAAAGCAACATTGTAACATTTTGGTACCAAGTCCGGATCAAACAAATGAACTGTTATGTGTGAAAGTGACCTTAGACTAGGGGAAAAAATAATTTACGTAAGATTTACAGTGTACAACAGCTACTTGCAGTGATACATTCCAAGTTATTTTCTTGTTGTGGGATGTCCCATGTAATGGACAGACCACCTAGCAGTACTCCACCGGGGGCCCGACCCCATGTCTGCCTGTCTGCTATGTTGTCCCACCAAGTGACCCTTCTGTACTTTGGTCATATCTCAGCAACCACTTAAGATAGACACTTGATCTTAAGTTCATTTGAAAGGTCTTTGGAAGGGCTTTCATGATATGTTGACATGGTTGCTAAGGTAAACAATGGTTGCTAGGGAAACATTCTTTTTTGAATATCTCAGGAAATATTTAGGATAGAGAGTTGATATATGACTCATATGAAAGGACTTTGGAAGGTCTTCCAGGCAATGTTGATGTGGTTGCTTGGGAACAATTCTTTTTGAATATCTCAGGAACTACTTATGATAGACACTTGATGTGTAGCTATGAAAGTTATTGTATATTGACTAAGTAATAAAAAAAAAGGATTGTTTTGTTTCTGCAAAAAAAAAAAAGAAGGTTGATTTGTGTTTCTTCCACTCTGGGACATCCCACCTGTGGGCTTTACGCACTGCTTCTAGTTTACTATAGTTCTTCAGTGACTTAAATCGCTTTCCTACTTTTGAACTTTAGTTTTTAAGTTATTAAATTCTGTCAAGTTAAACATCCTAAAATGTTTTCAGTATGATTTCATGAATTCCATGAGACATCCTATGAAATCCAGTCCTGGTTTTGTTTTGTTTTCTTGTTTTAACCTACCAGGAGTGAAGCCCTTTAAGTGCACAATCTGTGATGCTTCATTTACCACCAATGGCAGCCTGAACCGCCACATGATCATCCACATCAAGACTATCAAATGCGCCGTGTGCGACGAGAACTTCAGGACCAACCTGCTGTATAAAAAACATATGAGGAAGGAGCATGCTGTCGAAGTACGACGTAAGGATTCTGTATTTCATGACACCACACATGCACAAGGTGATAAATCCTGTTATGTGTCTGCAGCCTGTTAGTTCAGCCTTAATACACAAAATATAAATGACAGTTCATTCAGTTATAGCTATGGATGGTGAAGATGATGATGAAGACGAGGAAGAAGAAGAAGAACAAAAGACGTCAAAGCGGAGGTCCATGGATATCATCACCTTGACTGAGGAGCAGGCAGCAGAATTGGCCAAGGATCCGGGTGAGGAGGCCTCAGTGTCCGAGCGGATCCTCGCCCAGTCTGCAGCTGAGAGGAATCGGATCAGCGAGATTAGAGACAAGACTGTAGATCTGGAAACGGAACCCAAGTTTGCAAATTGCTGCAACTTCTGTCCCAAGAGTTTCAAAAAGCCCAGCGACCTGGTCAGGTAAATGTCATACTGTTTTATATTACCTCGAGAAAAACTGGACACATTGGTCTTTATGTGTGTTTAGGTGTGAGCACTTTACTTTTTCTTGCCAATGAAAAAATTGTCAACAAAATAGAATTTCCAAAATTTCTCCTACAACTTAAGAAACTTGATTGCGTAAAGACAAATTATTTCCTTGTCTAGAATCCATTTGCATTAGTTCATGTTACTAATTTCCTCTAAGGCAACTGGCCTCGATCTGTTTTAAACAAAAGTATGAAATCAGATTGTACTTAATCGGAGTAAGCGGGTGTAGAAAATGAATGAATGAATGAATTTAACCAGACTGTGTCATATTGAATCTGAAATAGCTGAAATAACAAAACCTTTTTTAATATCCAAATATTTATTCATTAAACTGCGTATGATTTCCAATTGTTCATTAAATATGTTGACAGAGTGAGTCTTTCAATGATCTTTAAAACTAACCTCATGTTAATATAACAAAGAAAGTACAGCAGATTTTTGCTATTAGAAATTAACCATTTATTCAAGGACAAGTATGCAGGATTTCAAGCTGCAGTCAGGGATTGTCCACTTTGGTGACCTTAGAATTGCATCCCTGCTCTTGATGTGGTTCTGTTGGCTTGATCAGACAGTGACCTCTGATGCGCACTGGGCAGGTTTGAGGCTGATTGTGAAGCGACTGGGATGAGGATCAGCACCTCCAAATCTGAGACCATGGTCCTCTGTCAGAAAAGGGTGGATTGTCCCCTCTAGGTCACGGGAGAGTTAATTGCCCCAAGTGGAGGAGTTCAAGTATCTCAGGGTCTTGTTCACGAGTGGGAGTAAGATGTAGTGTGATATCGATAGACGGATCGGTACTGCATGAGGTCGTGTGGACGCTGTACCAGACCGTCGTGGTGAAGAAAGAGCTGAGCCGGAAGACGAGGCTCTTGATTTACCAGTCGATTTACGATCCTGTTCTCACCTATGGTCATGAGCTTTGGGTAATGACCAAAAGAAAAAAATCGTGGATACAGGTGGCGGAATTGCAGTTCCTCAGTAGGGTATCCAGGCTTACACTCAGGGACAGGGTGAGAAGCTCAAATATCCGCGAGGAGCTCGTAGTAGAACCATTGCTCATTTGCATTGAAAGGAGCCAGCTGAGGTGGTTCGGGGCATCTGGTGAGGATGCCTCATGGTCATCTCCCTCAGGAGGTCTTCCAGGCACGTCCAACTAGGAGGAGGCCCCGGGGAAGATCCAGGACACGCTGGAGGGTCTATATCTCCCAGCTGGCTTAGGAATGCCTCGGGATCCCCCAGGAAGAGTTAGAGGATAGGGAAGTGTGGACTGAGCTGCTTAGTCTGTTGCCACCGTGACCCTGATAAGCGGCAAAAAAATGAATGAATGAAAGTATGCCGTATAATCTGTGTTCAGAAGAATAACTAAACCAGTGAATTGTTTATTGTATGCATCTATATATTTACAGGGATGGGCAAAAATACATCAAAATATATTTCCAAATAAAATACCCAACTAAAAATCTATCAAAATAAGTTACAAAATACACAGCCACAAAATATATCAAAATAAAATACTGTATTTTTGTATTTTCAAAATATTCAAAATACATTTTTCCAAAGGCAGTTTTCTTTGAACGATAGAAGTCTGGTTTAAGCCAGGTAGTATTTTTAACAATTTCAATCATTTAACACTATTACAGTATTAATAGTCTGTGTTATCACAGAACAGTTGCTAAATGGAGGACAAAGGGAAAAAAAAAAAAGGCCATGTTGCCTATACAATGGGAGGGTCCTGTGGTGTCTCTTAAGTTGATGCCTTTCAGCACAACTAACTTTTCAAACAGTTTGGCATTCAGACGACATCGATGGGGCCTGTTTATAAGTCCAGCAAAGGAGAATAGCCGCTCTACTGGAGCAGACGATGGAATGGTGGTATTGAACCTAACAAACAGGTGTTTGATGAGAGGATATTGGTCCAAGGAAGTTAAGTCCTTCCTTGGGTCCTCAAAAAAAATGAAGCGTTTCAAGCTCAGCCTTACTATGTGAAGACTTCTCAAAAACCTCAACATCTTCTGAGAAGATGGAAAAGTCATCATCTTCCTCTGTTGCATCAGATGAGCTTGAAGCCTCACTCTCATAGCCAATGTATCTGGCTCAATCCAGTGGGCTGTTACACCGAAAAAGCTGGAAACTCTTGTTGACCAAACGTCAGCAGTGGTGCAAATGTGTTTGACACCTTTTAAGACTTCCTTCAAAGCAGTCACTTTTGATGAAAAATCTGCGTCGATCCTTCTCCCAAGAGTTCTTCTGGAGAAATGTCGTTGCCTCGGGGTTTAATCCCTGAACTAGGTCGATGGACTCTTGCTGTTCAACGGTTGAAAGAGGATGCATCCCTTTAGCCACATGTGTAGTGATTAGGTCATCTACTTTCTTCTGTGAGAACTGAGAGCGCCCAGTAAACAGCTTTGTCTGTTCGTGTGTGGCGGCTATGGTAGCTACTGTCGTTTTCTTTCCACTACTGACATTCTGCTTGTGTTGCTCAAATTCTGGAAGCACATCAACGTGCGTCCTCTTCACATGAGTTTTAAAATTTGTAGTGGCTTGAACAGAACCAGATATGATGCTTTTTCTTCTTTGTACATAGTTTACACTCTGTTTGAACTCGCCCTGATTCTGTTTGTTTCACAATTTGAAAATAAGCCCCATCTAATATTGCTGATCTCACTGTCCACTGAGCAGTACTTGTGCTTGGAGTGGGATTATCCTCTGATGCTCCCAGGGTCTGGGCAGAACTGTGGAAGAAACAGGCGGACACTTTACAAACTAGACATTAGACAGAATACAGTTTTTATTTAAATAGCCTAAATTAAATTATCTAGGATTGCAGTACACAGTAACATAATTAAGGTTCTAGGAATACAGAATTTAACTATTTAATTCAACACATACTGAACAACATATTAAAGAAGGAAAAAAACAGCAAATTTTCAGAGGCCATGCAACTAATTGTAACATATTGTTGCTATAAAATTTAAGTCATGGCCAATTAGTAGCCTCATGGCAAGGGCTTTTGTCTGTACCAGTATGAAGAAATGTGTTAGTTGAAAATGTTTCAGGAATGCAGCACATACAAGCTTTCACCAGTTCAACTCCCTTACCCGCTCTCTTCATCGCCTCCCTCTCGATAGGCCACTGCCTATCCATACTCCTAACTCTCCCTCCAGTCAAGTTCTGAATCACTGAATCTGACTTGCAAAAAAGGGCGAATGAGGCTCCATGTACATTATATTTTGTCAATAGTACTATAGTGCAAACTTAGTTGGGTACATTTCAAACGAAAGGGTCATTGGCATGAGAACTAAGCAAATGGTAGAGAATGGGGTTTTCGATCCCCCCTGTTGCTGCTGCAGCACACAGTAGGCTAGTTAATAACAGTGAAGTACATTTTTACTCAGACTGTGTCTATTTTCTGGCTCGCATAGTACGAGTTGAAGAATGGTTTTTAGCAATAGCAGCCAAACATTTGTCAGACGCCGTGTTTGGTGATTTCTTCCATCATTCCAATGATTACATCATTGAGTCATAAGCTGCACTAACTTTGTCACTTTCACCCCTGCTTTGTGCTTTTGCTCCTTTAACCTTGTTTGTCTCTCTGTCCGAATGTCCAGGCACATTCGAATCCACACAGGAGAAAGACCTTACAAGTGCGATGAATGTGGAAAGAGTTTTACGGTGAAATCAACCTTGGACTGCCACGTGAAGACACATACAGGTCAGTGCTTTATCCCTAAATGTAATCATGAGTGGTGTCGCTAAAGGTGCTATGTAGTATGGATTTCTCTGGAATATTCTCTGGAATATTGTGAAATTTAGAGTTGTGTTTTTAAGACAAGGTGTTGGATTGGAATCAGAATGTTGTAAAGTTGTTGAGCAACTGTGGCTCAGGCATGAGAGCTATTTGTCCTTGGGTCAATAGTTGTCTGTGGCTCCATGCCTCACTTTTTGTGTCTATGGGTCAAAATGTCCTTGAAAAAGACAAGGAACCACAAATTGCTCCCGTTATAAAGGTCAACACATTGCATGCAAGTTCCTGGCATTCGTATACATAGATGTGTGGTGTAATTTCAATAGTAAGACCGTTTGAATGAAAGTATCTGCAAAATGCTAAATGTAATTGTTTAAATGTCAAGGTTTAAAGCCAACAAATATGTTGAGAAGAAACTTGGTTCACATATTCTTGTTATAATTTCAACACATTCTTCATTACATAACTGCTCGATTTTTCTGCTTCACATGAGGATTTTTTTTAAATTTGCCGCTCTCCTGTAAAGCTCCAGCTTTTGAAGCGCTGTGACATTATTCTATACAATATCTCCCATTTCAACCATGAAAACCTGTGTCTCCCTTATTAATTTCCTTCTCACTTTGACACTCCAACTCTGATATGCTACTCTAAGTAGACCATTATTTTCTTATTAATTAGACTGTACTCTAAAATCTATTCAGCCACATGGAGTGCACAAGTCAGCACATTCTGAGTGCCGGTGCCAAGCCCAGATAAATGAGAAGGGCATCCCTCGTAAAATTTGCCAAACCACACATGCAGATCACAAATTGCATTTCCATATTGGTTCGGTTGAGGCCCAGGATAGCAACGACTGCCAGTGGTACTATTGTCCTCAGGATGCTGGTGGAAACTGTGCTACTGTTGGGCGAAGAAGAAGATTCGAAGAGCATGTCTGGAGGGAGAGAAGGAAAGTTAGAAGTGTGAAAGTGAGATTTCAGAACTTTGAATGATGGAAGTATAACTGATAAAGGGACTGGGGCTAGCTGATATGATGGAGAGGAGAAAAGTAGACATACTGTGTGAACAAGGGACCAAGTGGAACGGAAGTAAGGCTAGGAGCATTGGAGGTGGGTTCAAACTGTTCTATCAGTATGTGGATGAGAGGAAAAATGGTGTAGAAGTAATTCTTAAGGAAGAGTATATTAAGAGTGTGCTGGAGGTGAAGCGAGTGTTGAACAGGGTGATAAGTGTGGAGCTAGAAATTGAAGGGGTGATGATGAATGTCATCAGCGCATATGCCCCACAGGTAGGTTGTGCGATGGAGGAGAAAGAAGATTTTTGGAGTGAGCTGGATGAGGTAGTAGAGAGTGTACCCAAGCATGAAAGAGTGGTGATTGGAGCGGACTTCAATGGGCATGATGGTGAAGGGAACAGAGGTTATGAGATGGTGATGGGCAGATATGGTATCAAAGAGAGGAATGTGGAAGGACAGATAGTGGTGGATTTTACAAAAAGGATGGAAATGGCTGTAGTGAATACATATTTTAAGAAGAAGGAGGAGCACAGGGTGACGTATAAGAGTGGAGGAAGGTGCACACAGATGGACCATGTCTTATGTAGGAGATGCAACCTGAAACAAATTGGAGACTGTAAGGTGGCGGCAGGGGTGAGCATAGATGATACATGGTGGGTTGCAGGATGACTTTGGAGGTGAAGGAGAGGAAGTGAGTGATAGCTGAACCAAGGGTCAGATTGTGGAAGCTGATGGAGGCAGACTGTCATGTGAAATCCAGGGAGGAGGTGAGACAGGCAGTGGGTGGAGGTGAATTAATGCTGGACGACTGGACAACTATTGCAGAAGTGGTGAAGGAGACAACTAAGAAGGTACTGGGTGTGACATCTGGACAGAATAAGGAAGACTAGGAGAGTTAGGGGTAGAATGAGAATACACAAAAGTATAAGGAGAAAGAGGTTGGTGAAAAGAATTGGGATAGTTGGAGAGATGAAGAAAGTAGACAGGAGTACAAGGAAATACGGCGTAAGGTGAAGAGAGATGAGGAAAAGGCGTATAGCGAGCTGGACGTTAAGTTAAATGCAAAAGAAGGAGATATGGACTTGAACCAATGGATGCAGATGGAAAAGTGCTGACAAGCAAAGAGTGTGTTGAGAAGGTGGAGGGAAGTAAATGAGAGGGACAGAAGGTAGTATGATGTGCAGAGAGTGAATCAGGAAGTGCAGTCTATCAGTAAGGATGAAGTGAGGACATCTATGAAGAGGATGAAAAGTGAAAATGCAGTTGGGCCCGATGACATACCAGTGTTTAGAAGAGATGGCAGTGGAATTTTTAACCAGATTAAGAAAATCTTGAAAAGTGAGAGGATGCCTGAGGAGTGGACAAGAAGTGCACTGGTATTAATTTTTAAGAACAAGGGTGATGTGCAGAGCTGCAGTAACTACAGAGGCATAAAGTTGATCAGCCACAACATAAAGTTATGGGAAAGAGTAGTGGAAGCTATGCTTGGGGGAAAGAGGTGAAGATCTGAGAGCAGCAATATGGTTTCATGCCAAGAAAAAGCACTACAGATGCAATGTTTTCTCTGAGAGTGCTGATGGAGAAGTACAGAGAAGGCCAGGTCATAAGCTTTCTCTAAATCCACAAACACATAATGCAACTCCGCATTATGTGTTTGTGGATTTAGAGAAAGCTTATGACTGGGTGCCAAAAGAAGAGTTGTGGTATTGTATGAGGAAGTCTGGAGTGGCAGAGAAGTATGTGAGGGTGGTGCAGGATATGTACAAGGACGGTGTGACAGCTGTGAGATGTGCAGTAGGAATGACAGATGCTTTCAAGGTGGAGGTGGGATTATATCAAGGATTCGCTCTGAGCCCTTTCTTGTTTGCAATGGTGATGGACAGGTTGACGGATGAGATCAGACAGGAGTCTCCATGGACTATGATGTTTGCAGATGACATTGTGATCTGCAGTGAGAGTAGTGAGCATGGTGAGACGAGCCTGGAGAGGTGGAGATATGCTCTG
>OMMV01176068.1:0-10835 GCA_900302635.1 Chatrabus melanurus | reverse complement strand
GGGGGGGGGGGGCCGATACAATACCGATATTAGGGAGTAAAAACATTTCCGATACCGATATATGAAACTGTTTATTTCTCAGAAATTTTTACAAAATATGAGGAAAAAATGGCAAACATATTAGATTTATACAGAAATCCAGCTGTCTGGGATCGTATTCCGTCATCTTGAATTATTTTGTTCGAGCAACCAACCAATGAACGTCGCGCTGCCGTCACATTGCCTCCAATCAGATCGGCATTTGCATAAAATAGACTTCTCGTCTATTTTGGCCCCGCCTATCCAGCGTCATAGCGACCACGTCTCTTGTCACTGTAAAGTGCTCAATCTGATTGAAAATGAATGGCATCTGGTGACTTTTCCTCTGTCTCCTGTAGCTAATGTGACCAAGGGGTGATGGGGGTCCCACCCATGCTTGATATCATTGTAAACAATGGCGTCAGACCGCCCTCTGCTGAACAAACTATGTACTGACACCATTTTCAACAGCCAGTATTTTTCTTTTTCTGCATTGTTTATTGGGTAAAATAAAAGTTTTCACGTCGGCAAAAATACCACAGATACCGATATGTTTGTGAAAGGCTCATATCGGCCGATATTATCTCCCAACCGATATATTGGTACGGCTGTACTAGAAAACAGTAAACAGTGTGTAGGGGAGCAACCACTGATTCCTCTTCTTTTCTTTTGTCTTCTGGCCGGGCAGAGTAAGTATGTATCAACATGGCGGTCTCTGTGAGGGGACCCGCTCCCACGTAGATATGAAGGGCTCATTCTAAGCTCATGAAAACACATGGATTTGTTGTTGCAGGTAATAAATTATACACTAATGAGCAGATGGTTATGAATGCTGTATTCCATTTCTGCTAATAAACGTTCCTAAATCCTACACACTGTAGCTTTAAAAATGATAACTTTGACCCTTCTGACAAGACGCAAGGTAATGGAAAATGTGCAAAAACTGCCAAATCAAACGGTAGAAAAGCTACACAGCTAACCGCAAACATCACAGCCAGGATAAAAGCTGCTCCTTTAGGGTTATTGTCCTTCACTCTTTCCAAACGTTGGACTGTCGTCCTCCTCCGTCTCATTTTCACGTCTGGTTCCTGGACTGAGCTGTTTGACAAGGAAACAGCCCGTTTATAATCATGTTCGCATCGCAACCCAAACAGAATCAAGAAAAAAACCCCAAATACACCTTGAGTCGTGTGATCACAGTGCTGATTAGAAATCTCATGGGTGCTATGGAAACTGGGGCCGCTTTAGGACCAGATCACTCAGAGAATGGTGGTGAGAAAGTGAGGCTGATAAAGGATTATGAATGGCAAATATCTTTTATCTTTATTTATTTATTTTTCCATTTTTTGTGGGGCTTTTGAAATTTGATGCATTTGCATTTTTACTCCAGCCCTTTTTTTTTTGTTTTTTTGTTACCCTGAGCTTCCACTGGTGGGTGCTGTGCACAAAATAAATCAGAAACAGCAGATTTTCACCAAATTTAGCTGTAATATTCCTTGGGTGAGTGACTCCAGATGACAACCCTTTGGTGCGGACGGGTCAAAGGTCAAGGTTGACAAAAATATAATCTGAAAAATATTTTGCATTATATCTCCGTAACCAATACGGCTAGAGAGACGATGTAACGCATATATCAATTAGTAAATCAGTGTGACTCAGTGTCTGGGTGATTGCCGAGGGCAGCCGGAGTGTTCAGCGGAGGGTGTATGAGAGATATGCAATGCATGATGGGAAAAGGAAAACAGAGCGGCACATTTGAAATTCAAAGCAAGCATAAAATGGATAAAATAACAAATGCTGTGCCAAAAAGGAACGCGTACGACCCGCAAAAACCTTCCTGTGGTCATGGTGACTCTGTGTACCAATTACGGTCTGTGCAATTGGATGAATGTGTGCGTACATAGAGGACAGACAGACAGACAGTGCTTTTTTTTATATTTATATATAGATTTAAGGTTGGGATCCTTCTTTCATTAAGTGCTCTTTGTTTCAGCTTCACAGTATAACTGAACTACAGCACAATAATCGCATTTAAATCCAAGAGAATTGAGATTCTAACAAATACAGGACAATCCTGCCAATGCTGAACTTCAAGTCTGAGGAAGAATGATAATTACAACCATTTATAAAATTAGAGCTTAGCAGGACTAAGCACATCTGCAGACAGTCACCATAGATCTTCTATCAGGAAAACGTGACGACTCTATGTACTTTTATAATGCATAAGTGCTGCAGTTACTGCACATAAATTGTTCTGTGTCGGTCAATAGTGTATTTTGATTCCATGCCAGCGGACTTGAGCTGCATATTACAGCAGATCGGCAACAAACGGCACTGGGGAAATAATGTAATCTTATGGATGTAGTGTGTGTTTGCCTCATTATGATTCAGCAGCTCATCTGTCGGCTTCTCCATGTGCAGTTTCCTCAGCAGTCCAGCAGGGGTCTGTAGAGGCACAGAAAGCGCTGGTCGCGTCTCCCATGATGCAGGTGGAGAGCTTTTTCCTGGCTCTCACCAACACCAATACGGACGGCAGAGTTGCGTTGCACAAGCAAGGTAGTAATTTTACGCACTCCAACGAAACGCAGCAAACATTTTAGTGTTCCAGGCTGATTTCCCCCTCCGTCCCCGTGCATCCAGGAACTTTGTCAGAGAGCAGCGTCAGGTTCCTGCTGCTGAATCCAGCCGTACACTTTGCTCAGGTGCTGAAGGAGTGCAGAGCCGTCATAATTGCCGGAGGAACAATGCAGCCAGTGAGTGATTAGAATTCAGCTAAAATCATAGAGATCGATAGATGGTGCTAGAGGGCTTGACTCATCACGTGACCGTGTGCCACCAAGGAGGTGGAGATCGATCCATAAATGAGTATTTGAACTTCTTTTTTTTTGACGAAAATAAAGACAAACTGCAGCAGTGTGATCAGGAGTATTGCTGATCATGATGTTAGCTTGTAATCAAGTCAAGTATGGAAGCACGCACCGTCGCCACGCCACAGAACCACCACAGGTCCTAGATGGCGACCACCCAGCCAGACAACCGGTCCATCCACCTCCTCTCGAAAGTAACCATCACTCTGCCACAGCCAGGTGAAACGTGGGCGTCCCCTTGACCTTCTCCAGCCGCTGGGGTCCTCAACACTGATGCACCGACTTCCTAGATCATGCACAGAGAAACGCCACATGTCCAAAATAAGTAACCGCTCGCTTGACACAAAGTCATTCCAGTGGTACCCAAGGATCCTCCGAAGAGACCTGGTGCCAAAGACATAATCATCGCCTTAGGTCACTGGTTAGCGTCCAAGTCTCACAACCATACATTAAGACAGGAAGCGCCAGGAACCGAAACACGTGGACCTTCGTTAGCATGAATTTAAACATAGCAGCACACTGCAAAACTGCAGAAATAATGAATTGGGTTAGTTTTGAAATTTTTTTTTTTACATTTTGCTGGGATACTCAATATCCACCTTTTTATTCATTTTTAAGATGGCATATGCAAGACTGATGCTCGGATTTACAAAGTTTTGCTTGCACGGACAGACTTTTAAGCATTAGATTGCTGTAACGCACTGAATGCTGTTAAACTTATACTGTGCACAGGGCCAGTTAGTGACTTCAGCTAAAAAGCTGTCCAAGGACATTTTGGAGCTAAATTTTCACATCAAGGTAAGAAAATATACTTTGTAATGGAACACATTTGTAGTAAATACTATTAAGTTATTTATTTTCATGATTTTTGCGAAGGTAAATGTATATATACTGCTTCGTTGATGAGTGACTGGCTTCCATTATCCTGGAGCGCTTGTTGCCCCGTTCGGTAATGGCGGACGGCTCCACGTGGTGGGGCACTTGAGATACGTGCACGGTATAGCGAGTCAGTGCTCTAGTACTATCTATCGCTATGGCTAAACTATATAAAACTGCTGTCATGTATATTCTCTAAGTGCACAACATGTGTATTATGCAGGTTTCAGATTTCAAACGAGAGCTGCTGTTCTCTGCCGGCGTGAGAGAGGAGCGCATCGTTGAGTTTTCTTGTGGTAAGTCGCCCTTTTAATTACAGTGTGGTACTTTGGAGTTGAGCTTTGTGTGTACTTCATTGTGCCGATGGCTGTTTTTGTTTGTGAGTTTGAGACGGGCGCTTTCTTGATAATCCGCAGTCAATACAGTTCATATTTTGCGATTACTTTCCATGTAAACGTTCTTGGCGTGTTTGTGTCTGCAGGCCATGTAATTCCACCTGAGAACATTCTTCCCATCGTCCTGTGCAGCGGACCATCTGGTCAGGAGCTTGACTTCACCTTCCAGCACAGAGACTCTCCCAGGATGGTATCAGGAACACGCACGAATGAACGCAGCCGGACTGCTTTCACTGCAGCACTGTCACACATTTGTTTGTTTGTCGACAGATGGACGAGACGGGCCGCATTCTCTCCAACATTTGTAATGTAGTCCCGGGCGGCGTCGTGTGCTTCTTCCCGTCGTACGAGTACTCGAGGAGGGTCATTTCCCACTGGGAGGTCAGCGGCGCACTGACTCGTCTGGCTAACAAGAAAAAGGTGTGGGAGCAATTTCTCTCTGAAACGATTGTAAAAGTGTTTTTAAACGAACGATCCATCACAGTGAGCGCCGCTTTTATCTTCTGATACTGTCAAAGTTACCTTTTGGTGACGAGCTCTGAAAGTGTCCTGGATTGGGACACGCCAAGAGGGAACCTACAACATGTAGCTGAGTGGATAAGTGTAAAATCATTCACATAGTGATGCAAGCTTGAAAATTGGCATGTATGGCCCTTCTGTGGTATTCTTTAAGAAAAAAATCCAATATGGCGGCCATATTTTTCAAAATGGCCACCATAGAACGCACATTTTATCGGAACATTTATTACATGCCATGTAATTCCAAAAATGTAGGTTATATTTTTGCATTTGTTGTCTATATGCATGTAAACTTGCATGTTATGTTAAATTAAAAGGATAAATTAGTCCACCGAGTCAAAAAATAGACATGAAAACTACTTGAGAGCCATTGCTAAATACATTTCTTTGGTAACGTTACATATATGCAGACTTAGGAAGACAGTTGTAAACGTGCTGCAAATTATATAGGAATTCCAATGATACAGGTTTAAAGAATCGAATTTAACAGAATAAAAGCATAGCTTTCAAATGTTTTAATCAGGATTAAAAGATATGCACAAAATGAATGATTTTGTGTCCAGACTGCGAACACAGTTACTTAAAAAGTATAAATGCTAACATCTTTGAAGTTTTCAAATTAAAAGGGCATGTAATGAGGATAATTGGATTAAAATTTGGTAAACTTTGATGGACCAGATTAATGGAAAAAGCAGGTTTGCTTTGCTTATTTAATATGACATGTACATGTCTGACATCTGGACATGCCTGGGATTTTTGTGGGAATAATCACAAGCAACATGCATGTACAGACCCTATACTGGCTGTAGCCTTTATATATATGATACTCATCATTTGAAATGGATGCATATTCGGGGCACTCGTGGCTGAGGGGTTAAGGCGCATACCATATGCCGCAGAATGCGGTCTGCAGCGTCCCCAGGTTCGAATCCTGACCTGGGTGACCTTTTCTGCATGTCTTTCCCTGTCTGTTTCTCACGGTCTCTAATAAAGGCTGAAAAATGCCCAAAAAATATATTGGAAAAAAAATAATAATAATAAAGAAATGGATGCACATTCATGAACTGTCCAGTAGGTGCCAGTGTTAAGCACATTTCAAAGGTCTCCAAACAATGTTTCAAGATTGCCATCACTAATTTGCAGTACCGACGAAGACTTTTGGTATCATCCCCAGCCACATGTTGTATGCATTATTTAATTCTGGCTTTACTTTCCTGTTCTATTGTATATTTCATACCGTATTTGGCCGCGCAGTGGGCATCGTGTTTCTACTCATGGTTACTAGCTCAGCTGACGGTCACGTGAAGGTGGATGAGGGTGGGTGAAGCGCACAATGTGCACAGAGTTCAGCAGCTGGCAGGCAAAGTATACATGTAAATTGAACAGCAGCCGTTTCTAATTTTACAAAAGTCCATCCAGCAGGTGGCACACACATCTATGGTTGCATGTTGAACTGATCTGGTGTATCAAACTTCACAAACTAATTAGTTCCTCCTCGTTATGTGCTCGTTTTAATTCAGCGAGTTACAAGATGATGGCATATATTGTTTTTGAGTTATTGTCTGCACAAGTTGGCTGGGATGGACAAACTCACTCACCCACTCATCTATATTTCCAAGCCACCCACCAGTGTAAGGAATCACGTGCATGATGGAAATGAGGCGCAGGCACTGCTTTTATCTTGATAATTTATGTGAGGCTGAATTTACACGTAGCTTGAAAGGAGCTCGGCTTCTTTCCTTTCCAAAGCCGAGCTCTGGTGGCCACCAAGGCCAACGCTGCTCGTTTTACAGCCCATAAACTTTCAGATGTACAGTAACATCCTCCTGCAGCATACAGATGCACGATCTGCATTACCTGCATGAGAGCAGAGCGTTCGCACCCTGAATTTAAAGAGACAGTGGCTGATACAAATGGAAGAGGCGGCTGCCTTCACTAAAAACAGGTTTGAAAACTATTAACACGCTGGAATTGGCTGAAAGCATCACCGAAAAATGGGCAAACATGAAAACCATTAAAACTAAGGTATAAATCATTTTAGAAGGTGGGTGTGTCCATGAGTAATTTTTGTCAAAGCTTTGAAAAGGGTGACACAAAATGCAAAATTGTTATAATTAAGATGCACTAGAATTGTTTGTGCTTTTTACTTCAGGCTGTTATGACAAAAACAAAATAGTTACCCTTTAGCAGAGCAATTAGCTTAGAATTTAACAGCAGGAATGCACAATAAACACCGTTATCAATGAAGCAACAATAGCCTGAAATTCTCAGCAGGAAGGTACAAACAAAAACACACACTGTTGTGCACCAGCCTGAGGTGAGATGTGTGTTAATTCTGTTTTCTGTTGATATCAGAAATAAAGTTTGAGCTTCTAAGAATTAAAGTGATTTTCATATGGGGCATTGATCTTTATTTTAAAAATGTTCTCGTAAATAATCAGCAAATTCTTTGCAAATTTTTGTAAAATGGCAAAAAAAAAAAAAGACTGCATTTCTTAAACACTTTATCTGATACAGACACTCGAACGCCTTACAATGATGCCTCACATTCACCCGTTCATACACTCACACACATCGATGTCAGTGTGCTGCCACGCAAGGCGCACAACTGCACACCGGGAACAACTTGGGGATTGCGAACCGTGCTCAAGGGCACCTTGGTGCTTTTGCTGTCTGACAGGGAATCAAACAGAGGATCCTCTGCTCACAATTCCACATCTCTTAATCTCCAGCCCCCCCCCCCAAAAAAAGGTCTTAAATCCTAAGGCTCAGAATTCTTAGAGTTTCAGTTAAATTAACTTTTTTTTTGCACATAATTTACAAACTCTCACAATATTCTCTGCAGATATTCCAGGAGCCAAAAAAGGCCAACGAGGTGGATCAGGTTCTGAGCGAGTTCTCCCGCTGCATCCAGGTAAAAGTGGCACATCAGCCTTCATCACCCTCCACCGATAACACACACGCTCACTGAGATCTGCTGACTCATGTTTGATTTCTGCGCTGTCATTGTCAGAGGTGCGGCGTGGACAGCGGCGGTCTCACAGGTGCGCTGCTGTTCTCCGTGGTGGGCGGAAAGATGAGTGAGGGCATCAATTTCTCTGATGAGCTGGGCAGGTGTGTGGCAGGCACGGATCAGTCAGTCAGCGACATGGTTTGTTTTTGTGTCTGAATTTGTGCACGTGACCACAGGTGTGTAGTGATGGTGGGAATGCCGTATCCCAACATCAAATCTGTGGAGCTGCAGGAAAAGATGTCCTACCTGGACAGACACCTGGTGAGACGCTTCACTGTCCCAGTCACCTGGAGAACAGCCAGAGTTTAAAATAAATGAGTCATTTAATCACCGTTTTCCTTCCAGCCTCACAGCGGGGGGAGGAGCGCCGGACAAGCGCTCATAGAAAACCTCTGCATGAAGGCTGTCAATCAGTCCATAGGTAACGATGAAACACTCATCACAACACACACAACACACATTCTTTGTGCAGCGCTAATGACATCGTCTCTATTCCAACGCCCACAGGGAGAGCTATCCGTCACCGTGGCGACTATTCCTCCATTATTCTGTGTGACAGACGTTACTCCCGGCCGGCTACACTCTCTAAACTTCCCAACTGGATCAAAGATCGAACGAGCACACACACGACTTTTGGCTCTGCCTTTGATGCCTTGCGGAAGGTAAAGGGCATCGGTACTCGCTCACATCTACACGCGTTACGCACTGCCTCACGCAAAAACTCACATTGTGAATCGGCCTTTTGTCATTCTGGATTTGCATTTTCTTTGTTTCAGTTCTTCTTGGAGAAGAAGCGGAAGCACGTATAGTTTCTTCCCACTGCACTCGAGCAGGATGACAGGAGCAAAGACCAGTTTTGGAAACACTTTGTGGAGAATCCGTTACCACAGCAGCCGCTCTGGTTTTCTTTCACAACATCAGACCACATTTATGTGACGACGTTTTAACGCACTTAACCAGCAGCGCTCAGACCTCTGTTAACCGAGGAAGCCAACCGGTGAGGCAGTTTGTCTCGTTTTGCTTCATAGTTTTGTCCTGTTCCGTCGCTTGTTGATTGAAGCGTCTGCGTGCACGCTGCAGCTAAAAGCCACGTGCATCCATCGGAACCCCAAGCAGTCTTCAGAGCCACTTTGCTGCAGGATAAAGTGATAAATCTTTACATTTAGTGTGCTGAAATGAGTTACTGGAACAGCTCCGACAAAGATCGGGCTCAGTGGGCTCATCATCCACTGATGACTGAAGAAATTCTTTTCAAGCATTCAGTGCAAAGTGGAATACAATTTTTATTTAATGTTAAGATGTTAGTGAAACTGTTTCTTGGTCTTACATTAGATCTGTTAAAATATTAAAGTGTTCTATAATGTTTAACTGAGTGTTTAAATTAATGTGTGAAATAAATTTTATAATTTCAGTTTGCCCCCCCCACCCCCACAACAGACAATTGACTGTCATTATCTGAGCTTTTACAGAGACCTGATCAATTTCTAGATGCTCCTGTCGGAGGGACTGAGGCAAAAACAATTTCAAAACACAAATTAAGTACCCTCTCTTTTTAAGGCCCCACCCCAAGATGATCATTTCTGATCGTTTGTCCATTTGGTTATGCTTCCCAGTCATCCTCGTCTGGTGTCGACTGTGGGGCAGGAAGTGGCGGGATGGCATCTGACATTCGGGCAAATGCGCCACCGGTTCCAGTTGGAGTGTCACTGGACTCCCCGCCTGCTGGACCTTTACCAGATATTCCTAGAGAGGATATGACCATAATTTTATGCGCTTCCCATCAGTATCATCAGGATAAGCAGGAGTCTGACTTTCCTCACCTTTCCTGCGCATAGCAAGTTTATTGAAGAGGTCGGACATAAAATCTCCACCACCAGATGTTGTTCCCACTGCTGAGAAACAAAGACTAGCCGTTAGTTTATTAAAAAAAAAAAAAGAAGTCATTTTTAATTAGGGCAGTAAATCGGTTTCTCAATCCTGAGTGCTACTCTTCAAAGTGTAACACACAATTACAAGCAGGCAGAGCAGGTGGAGGAAAAACTGCACAAGGTCGCCTCACTAAGACCCCAGACAAGTTCAACATTGGGTGCATGTCGATTCTAACTGTGGCCACCAGGGGGCCAAGTCTCTGAAACCCTGTTTATGCAATATCTTAAAGACTTTTTATATCAAGAGGTGAAACTTGTGACACCGGGTCATCTCACTGAGACTTTGGACAATCTAAACGTCCATACATTTAATTTACTGAAGGGCAAAATGCCTAAAGAACAAGCAGGAAGTGGGGACGGCCGTAGTGGAAGCCTGACTGCATCACCAAGAAAGAAACCTGGAATCTTGTGGGGTTTTTTTTTTTGGTTTTTTTTCCTTTCTTCTTTTGATTGGATTTGTAGCCAATAATAAATGCTTTTGTTTTTCTGCCTATTAAAAAGAGAGGAATGAAAAACAACTCCAGCAGCTCCTACAGTTTTCCAGATTGGGATGCAAACACTCCCAAAACGTACAAATCTTCACTTTGAGCTCGTATTCATTATTTTGGTTTTAAATCCAACATTATGTGGTGGCTGGTGCAGAATAAATCAATAAAAGTCATTCTATAGGCCTAACTCTTTTTAGTGTTAGCATCCCAGTGTATTGTAGCGCTATCTAAAAATGGAGCGTTGGGTCATGATGAAGTCAAACAGTTTGGCACGCGGCTGTTAGCAGACAAACATTTTAATGATGGTGCCATTTCCAAAATAAAGGTCACAGAGCTGTCATAAGGACTGTGATAACAGAGGTGCACACAAAGGCTAAAAAACAAAGCCATGTTCTGTGATAATCTCCACAAACGTGCATGAGTGCTGACTGGGATTTGGTCACACTCGTCTTTGCGTGACTCGAACACTGGCACCTTGCTCTTGCTCCTTCTGTTTCTTCTTCTCCATCTTGCGTTCTTTGACGTTGCGTAACTTGGCTTTGCCGATGCCTCCAGCATTGCGAATGGACTCCAGGAGACTGGCGCGGCCGTCCGACGGCTGAACCACCTCACTGGGAGTGCCAGACATGGGGCCTGCGGTCGGAGAGGACAGTCAGCGGTGCAGTGTACTTTTCCCCTCTTATTAAGGTCAATCCTATTTACGTCTGAGGCTGAGCAGCGCGTCTCGTTCT
>OMMV01176066.1:0-13526 GCA_900302635.1 Chatrabus melanurus | reverse complement strand
GGCTGCCGCCGCCGCCGCCGCCGCCGCCGCCGCTGCAGCAAACGACGGTGTGAGCTCTTCTCACCAGGCTGTCGAGGCCGACACAAACCACAAACACGGGCCAGACTCCCCCCTCGTTAAAAATAACCCAAACCAGATTGTTGTTGTCGAGCAGCAACAATTCAGACACGCAAATTTAGAGGCCAAGAAAGGTACGTAATAACGCGACGCGGGGCAAATCACAACCAATTTGTAAACGTATTTTATGTTGTTGCATTTTGAGATTGTATTTTTCGTAAAGCGCAGGAGGGCAGTGTTACCTGTGACAGGAGTCCACTTGTTTCCATTACTTTTTTTTCCTCATGAGTAACTTTTTCACACGTAAATCAAACGAATTTGCGCGAGAAACAAGTGCATCATTTCAGTTTATCCGCAGTTTTTATTTTTTTAAATTTGATTTGTAAAGTGAATGCATGTTATGCCTGAAATGATTTATGGAGATTAGTTTTACAGCGCCGCCTATAACATAATAAACGCGTATTACGCCCCACGATTGAATTATTTAACACCGCTCTTGTTTTAGCTTGACCTCCTATTAAGGGTGACGTCATAAAATAGGTGCACGAGTACACCTGTGGCCATGAAGGATCGAGGCCTCAAATGGGCCCCGACAACGCGCACGAGGGCGCGCACGCACGGTGGCAGCGCGTGAAAAGTTGCCATAGCTTTGAGCAGCAATCCTCTTTCAACGTCCCCTCTGATGTGTGCGCAATGAACTCCAAACGTTATCATCCTGCTTTGGATAATTATTGTTACACAGGGTGAGCCAAACGCAAACAAATCAGCCAGTTTGCTCTGCGCAGTCATGCAGATTGCGCAACGGTTGTTGGATAAACGGTTACTTTTCCTTGCGCACATGGAAAGTTGTTTAACACTAGGTGGGTTATAGTTTTTTTTTTCTCCAAAGGGGATTTTACTGAGCACTTGGATGTAGAGCCTTTAAAAAATAGATTTCTGTTTTCTGGGGGTGGATCATCTTATGTTTTTATTATTTCCATGGTCCGCAGGTAGGTGTCACAATTGCTTTGCGCGAATGACTCCACCTTTTAGCCTCGTGTTTTAACCCCGGTAACCTTTACACCAAACCAGATCTAGTGCCGCCACTTCTCCTTAAAAGCTGCTACCAGATCTTCAGCTCCGCAGAGAAAATTCAGCACGTGTTTGTCACATTAATATTGTCAATTTCCACTTTTATTTTACTGCATTGTGAATTGCAAATCGACATTAAAGATTTCCCAGCATATGTGAGTTATATTTCTCAGGTTCCCATAGTTTGTTTATTTGCCACTGTTTATTATTTTAGTGCATATTTACGTGTGGATTTTTTTTTGGGCCATTCTGTGAAAACTGTTTGTCAAAGGGGTTGTGTACATGACGCACGGCAGACTGACTGAAGTGAGGACTTCAAAATGGAATAGCCTACATTTGATATTTATTTTTTTAAATGATGGCAAAATGATGCCTATAATTTATGCAAGTTGTATTTGCAAAAATGGGAAACTGACATCGTTTGTTTGTTTTGTAAATATATATACATATACGATGGACGGTTTTTATTTGCCTTTGGGAAAAATCAACACAATCTTGTTATCAAGAGTACTTTTACTAATTTATATCTTTGAATGTAAATAAAATCAAACGCGCCAGTATAGATGTACTGGCCAGGTATGGTATCCATTAATGAAAGGAGAAAATATTAAACTGTTTTCCCAACTAAAATAAATTGTTGAGGAGTCGTTTTTTATTCACAACTTTTTAAAAAAGACTTTTTTGAAATTTCTTGTCATTGTTTTATTTTCCCATCCATTCTGGAACGACTTGATGAAGTTCGCTTTTCATAAATATTATGAGTTTTCATTCTTTCTAAATGGACCATCATTTTCCTTTAGGGCCTCATTCTGTTCTCTCGGTCACATATTCACGACCTTGATTGGGATAAACGACATACTTATTTCATTTTTCTCCTCTTTTCCCCTCTCCCCTCGCCCTGCCACACATTTATATTTCAGTGTGATTAATACAGCCGTGGGACGCAGCGCGCATTACGCGCTCCCTGCGGGCGCGTCTCTGGAGCTTTTTAGCCTGGTTCAGGATGGGTCAGCCCTGCCTGCTTCATTACGACACGGCATTGAGCAATCCATAAAAGTCTATCTAAGCATCTGCCAGCTCCAATGAGCTGTGTGATGGGCTCTAATCGGACAGGCTTTCCTCTGCTTTTCATCACTGCTTGGTTATTATGGCGCCTTTAGGACACAGCTAATTAAACAGTTTATAGAAGAAAAAACACTATAGCCAGACGAAGTAAATTATTATTATTATTTTATTTGAGAAAAAAATAATTAAAAGGTGTTTTGTATATATATAAATATATATAAAAATTCGAATTTGTTTAAAATAGGAAAAGAAACAAGTGTGATTCCCCCAGTTCATTCATGAAACTGACCAATCAGTGAGTTACAAAACTTGTTTCACATATCAAAGAAATCACATTTTTCACTTCCCAAACTTTTTTACACAGTTGCAGACTAAATTATTGTAATAAATAAATAAAAGGTTATTGCTTCTATGCAACATAAACAAAATTATGCATTTTGTTAAAAGTGAAAAGTATCCGCAATTACTTATTTATATTTAATTTTAAAACTTAGATTTTTAATTTTTTTTCCCAATTTTTAACAGATCTAAAACTATATATATATCTATATATATCTATATATATAGATATATATCAGCAAAGAGGGCGTCCATCATTGCTCCTGCTAGACTAAACACTAATCCTTCATTTTCCAGTTGAATTTGTGCTTGAGTGTTGCTCAAATCTCACAGGACTCCCTTTCACTTTGGTTCTCCTCCTCCCCATGCCTCATCCAATGAAGAATTACTCGCCATCAACCAGGGATATAGTGGAGGGTAAACCCTGCTCAACTTCGTTAACCCGCCTTTTAGGCTGACAGACATCCTTATGAAATTAAAACATGTGGTACATTGCAGCAAATTGTAAAAAAATTATGGAAGAGACAAAGGTTTAAGGAACATTCTGAAATTGATTTTTGCATTTGCTTTTGGAGCATCATAGTGTGGAAGCAATATAATTCACCTATACCTCCACTTCACTGGCAGCCACCTATATGGAAGCAGTGGACGCGATAGCCTGTGGCAAGCTTCTTCGTGCTAAGCCCAAACGCTTTCATTAAAGGTTGATTTATTGAAATGCATGCTTTATTCTCAGGTGGGCTCCCCCGGGTGCTCGACAGTGTTGTCAAATAGCACCAGAGGCACTCTGGAAAGAACACAGAGGCCTCTCTTGCTTGCTCTCGCTCTCTCATCCACTGCTGCTGCCTCCAAATGTCAGCATTTGTTCTCAATAAAAAGAGTTATTGTTTCTGTAAAAAAAAAAAAAAAAAAAAAAAGCTCTGCAACCGGTTGCCTTTGAACACATGAAAAGAAACTTCCACCCCACCTCTGTGTTTGATTGAGAGCAACGGCAGGTGAAAATGGGAGCAGTGCACAAGACAAACATCAAGCTGTGAAGCCCATTATGAGAAACCATGAATTTATGTCATAATTAGTCACAATTGTACAGAGGCAGCCCTTTTAAAGAAGCTCTGTGCCTCATGTTCCTCAGCAGAAGAAACCATCTGCACTTGATACAGTTGAGATACAGATCCTCAAGGGCAAAACAGACAAGTTGGTGTAATGCTAAATCTTCTGCAGAGAACAAGTCTGAGCTAAGCCTGTGATTTGGAGTGAGCAATTTAAACATGCAGATATTCTATAATTCCATGCGTCGCATATCAAATACAGTCATAATCCTGTCACATAGCTTACCAATGAGGGTGTGTTCACCCATACTGAGGACTAGTTGTCATTGAAAGCCAAATTGATGGTATCACAAGGCTCGGCGGCTTCATGTGAGTATACACTAGAGAGCAAGTGGACTCATTCCGCTTATCACTGATCAAATAAACAGCCCGCATATGCAGATAAATTCATGAGCTCTTTGTGTTCTTTATCGTTCCATCAACCCTTTCTCCTCCATAATGTTTAAGACATTAATCTCTGCTATCTGCAAGCTTATGCAGCTACGGTTACTATGATTCGTCAACAGTAATTACAGCATTTTTAGAAGCAGGTGGGTATTTATGCAATAGCACTAACGAAATGGGCAATATCAGGACATACACTGAGGTAGAGGTTGCCAAAAGCCGGAGTGGCCTGCAACCTAGGGGATTACAGCATGCTAAATACATCATAATTTATTATGAAACATGGCAGAACTAGTTTCCTTCTGCCTAGTGCATTTAGACTTCATATGGATGAAGCAGGCAACGGTGATCGCAAGGAAGTCATTGTTTTTGTAAATAAGCAACCAATTCTCACAAAAAATTGGAGTAATATGTACAAAAAAGTAATGCACAAAAATTCATACTTATTCATACATATTTTTCAGCTGAATTTGTACATATTCCATGTATTCCTCCGCTGGGAGGCGGTGATGTCATCACCGACGACAAGATGGCGGATTATCTGAGTGAAAAAAGTGGTAAGTCGTTGTGTACTTATTACTATTATTATTCTAACCCTAAACCCAACCCTAACCAAAATGCAAATGCACGTTTGTGAAGAATAAATGCAAAACGCATGTTGCGCATGCACATGGACATTTGTAGTAATATGCACGAATTATCACGCTTAAGTTTTAGCATATCATACGAAACGCGTCATGAGAATATGTTGAAACAAGACAGCTCACAGTCATGTTTCTTTAAATCATGTGATTGTCTTGACCTTTGCCAAGCTGCTGTGAGTCTTGCATAATGACCTCAGCCAATAATAGGTCAAAACATGGGAATAATTAGCAATGGTGCCCAGTCAGTGATGGGAGAAACATTGGAATTGTGTCACAATCAAATAAAAGTAGAGAACAAGTGTTGATGCTTGGAGCGATCTTCACTGTTAACTCAAAATTAAAATTTAAAGTATGTCAGTCAGAGACAGGTGCAAAGAAGCATAGAGTGCAAGTGTCATTGCTAGTTTTCAATAAATATGGCTGTCGTTTTCATGCTCAGCATCCACATTCTTTAAATTGTGAGTGCACTTGCACTCTTTTGTTCGCCGCTGGGCGTGTTGGTCTATTAATGAGGTGTGGTCAGGCGCCATGCTGGTGGATTGCTATCGAGAGGAGGCAGAGAGCGATTGCGCCACAAACCACCAAAAACTTGATTTGAAGTCAAGTGCAGAGGTTTTTCTGTTCGTTATAGGGCACAATATTCAGATACACAACTGTGGCCCTTAATTGGAATAAGCGGGTATAGAAAATGAATGAATGAATATTCAGATACGCCTTACACAGGTGGGTACACAGTGCATGTAGACTCTGCTTTAATACACAACAAAACTGAATTGAAAACAACCATTAAAAGAAATAAAAGTAAATAAACACTATTGGAAAAATACAAAACTTCAGCTTACTGCTTAACCTGAGGGAGCTTTGGTGACTGTTAGCCGCTTGCACTCTTTGACGCGTGGTCACAGATGCGTTAACTCCTCAGAAGACCTCTCACTTGAGTCCGCTTACTGAATTGAAGGGCGCCAGTTGCTGATGTACCCCAGCGCTTAAAGAGAAAGACTGATAACCCTCAGTCACTTCATGTTACGCCCATGATTAAATAGGTGATTAAATACAACCCTTTTGCACCCTGCACCTTACTTTGCAATAAGACTATGCTTCCTGGTCACACCCCAAATGTCCTAGTACAATAGTACAAGGACACTTTAGAGTTTAGACCATGCACGATAGATCATCACGATAGGGCCCTTAAAATATCACTAGTTTTGGGCTTTTCTGCAGAGATGTCAGTGAGAATATCTTGTGCACTTATAGTTGTAATTTTTTTGTTTGTTTTTTTTAGTTCTTTGACTCTGCAGTTAAGTGCACCAGCTGCACAAGAAGAGAACCTTGCCAGTAGCCTTCAGGCATATTGGAATTCAAGGTCACTACACAACAAAAACACAAAGTCAAAGTCTGACTTGACTGTAAGGCTGGATTTTTATTTTGTGTCTCTCATGAACAGAGACAATTATTATACAGCATGTCTATGAGAGACCCAATCAAAAATAGAGGGTCAGGAACATATACCTCAGCCAAGGTTCAACCATATTTCCTCCAACTATGAATCATGACTGTTTTAATGGCACCAATAATAATGTACTTTCAGCTGCTCCCAATTGAAACTTAGGGTCACCACTGCAGCTCCCACAAGTTCTACGCCGGATGCCCTTCCTGACGCAACTCCACATTACATGGAGAACGGATAGGGGTGGGGTTTGAACCGGGAACCTTCCGCACTGAAAGCTGTTGCACTAATCGCTAGGCCACCACCCCTACGGCACTGGTACCCATAGTGATACTAATTTCTAAATTTAAAGCTGTAGCCTGCAGATGAAAAGCTGGGTCACCCGATTCTTGGGCTTCATAAAAGTTTAAAATAGTTTGACTTGAATACGCTACAATGGCTGCTTGAGTGCCATTATCTAAAGAGATATAGCTAACGTTATCATAGAAAAAAAGTGTTTCAAATACATTGTGGTTCTGAAAAACATGGTTAAATCACTGTCCTCTGACCTCTGAGGACCATGACAGGTCAATGAAGGATTACACAGGGGTCAAAATTTAAAATTCCTCCAATCAGATTGAAACATATACCATATTATTTGCCTGATCATAAAGATTCCAAAAAGGTATAGTTTGGACTATCTATGACAGAATATTATGGAGTTATGGGGTAAAAACAGCAAAAATGGTGACTTAGGTCAATTTCAGTTTGTACAAGGGTCAAAAGTTAAAAGTTGCTCTGATTTTGGTAAAAAAGTGATGCAAATTACTGCTTGAGCTAATATGGTTTTAAAAAGGAATAGTTTGCACCATCTGTTATGCTTAGTTATCACGTTACGGGGTAACATATGTCATATGCCATAGTATCCAATGGACGTTAACCTTGTTTGACCATTACTTTGGAGACCGTGCATTCAACACAGTCAAAACTATTCTATTTATTAATCCTATTAGCTCAACCAATAATTTGGTGTCACTTTTTACCAAAATTGGAGCAACTTTAACTTTTGACTCCTGTACAAACTGAAATTGATCTCTGTCACCATTTTTGCTGTTCTTACCCCATAACTCCATAACATTCAGTCACAGATAGTCAAAACTATACCTTTTTGGAATCTTTATGACCAGGCAAATAACTTGCCTCCACATCTGAAATTAAACCTTATGGTATGTACTAACTGTGGCATAAATGTCATGCTTTTATCACAAAATGAACAAGTGTTCTGAAATTTTGAGCTAGGCTGCCTGACTATTATGACATTACCCAAATTAAATAAACTACCATTTTCTACCTGACTCTAAGTGCTAGCTGGATCTGTACTGTTAGCCAGATCCACATGAGACTGCATATTTATATATTTGAAAATGGTTTGTGTTACTCTAAAATCAATATAAAAAAGCAAGACAAACTTTTGCAGCTGATGGAGATGCATCAGAGTTGGGGTGAGAACTTGGGAATATCCTATTTCAATGACGGATCTATCATCAATATAATTACTGACTCACTAATGCAGTTCATTTTACTGGGACTGTAATCTTCACCTCCTGATTGCCTTTTCAATCTGCTATCATTGTGAACACTGGCCTGTATATGGTTGTTTAGCTACAACGTTGCTGCCACTGCATGTTCTGACAATTCTGTGTTGTGCTTTTTGTTTTGTCTTGTTGGTATGGCCATAGCGCCCCCTGAGTCTGGTCTGCTTGAGGCTTCTTCCTGTAATCAAAAATACCTGTGGGAGTTTTTTTCTTACCACTGTCGCTAATGTGCTTGCTTACGGGGTCAGTAAGGTCTAGACCTTGCTCGTGTATAGCGCCTCAAGATGGCTTATGTTGTGATTTGGTGCTGTATTTATAAATTGAATTGAAATGTACTTGAATTGATCACCAGGACAAAAGTCAAGCTTTTTATTTATGCAAATGCTGGATTAATCACTTTCTTCTTGGTTTCACCCTTAGACCACAGTGATGGACTGTTCTCTTGAAGGAGGATGATGTCATATATCTATCTGATGCCCACAAGTCCTTTATCCATTCCTTAGATATGATCCTAAGGCCCTGGTGGACTGTTAAATTATTTTTTTGTTAATTCCTCCTTCCTCGATAATGTAAAGTTGGTGTGGTCCCAAGCTTCAAGCTTCTTATATTTTTGTATGATAGATTGTATATTTGCTTATGGTACCATGAATCTTTTTAAGATCCACTTGTGGAGAGCCAAAATTGTTTTTAAGTATTCAAACACCTTGATTATAGTCTGTCTAACTCAATTATGCCGTACCACACGTATTCCATTTTATCAGACACGATGGCCCTTACTTAACGATGGGGGCGTAATATGTGGCACAAAAGCTTTAGGGGTATGTTCGCTTACTCATTGCTATTTACAGGGAGAAAATGCTCAGCGCAAACTAGGACACTGGGTACAAGCGGTCTGGATTAAGTCGCCTTAGTAGTCATGGGCATGTTGTTGACATAACATCAACCAATCAGAGTGGCACCTGCCACAGGCTTTAAGATCTGGAGTGCACTCCACTTTTGTAATGGCTGAATGCAAGTGCACACCGACCATAAGTAATGTTGAAAGTTTGATGGTGCGTATGTAGGTTTGTGAAGGTCTTTGCTGCATTCTTGCATCCACATCCTCCTGTGGACAGTGGTGGCAATGACCACAGATAAAATAAATGCAGCTGCAACAATCCGATTTCTCCTCTGCTTTCTCTTTGGTATTCCAGTTGTTCCACTTCTCTTCCAGTTTTGAAAAGCAAGAAAACATCAGGGATGGCTAATGTCTTCTCTTTCTCTCTTTTTTTTGTTGTTTTTTTGGACTTAAGCAAACAGGAAGATGTTGTGAATGTGAGAGCTGGACCAAGTGATCACACCTCCATTGGATTCCAATGTGGGCACTGGAGACACATTAATACCAGGTGTACTGTAAATGTATTCAGGTTAAAATCATATCTAGATATAACTCGGAGACAAGAGACATTTTTTATGCCAGGTGTAAATGGGGCAATCTGTGCCAACCTGTTAGTGTGCAGCAGCAGACAGCAGCCACCAAAGCTACCTGAGGTGAAGCAATGAAGTAGTAACAGGAAGTTTTCTATTCTTCCATGAGTGTTTACTTTCATTTCATTTGATGGTGCTTTCCAATTCAATTTCACTGTGTATACAGGCAGAGTGTGTGTGTCGTGAATCCGCTTATGCAAGGCGTGCCTGAGTGTTACACTCTTTCAGTACAAAGAAGACACAATGCTGGACGTTAGAAGTTTTTGCTGGCCTATTGTACAAATGCTTTCTGGTGACACACAATATGAATTTGACAACTTTGGCCCTGACCACACCATTTTTAGACCAACATCTCCACGTGAACACAAATGGACTTTTGTGATTTAGAGGACGTACTGGGCATGAAAACCATCGGGTGTCGGGTGGAAAGTAGCAATAACACTTGCGCTGGCGGTGCGTGCCGTGCCTGCTGAAAGATAGAGTCCTATGTGTGTTAAATCAGGTTAGAATGTCTTATTTTCCAATTATAAAGTTATTGAAAAGTAATAGTTACGAGATCGATTTATTTCAGTTTGCTTTCACTATATCAGATTTTCAGTGCATCACCAGTTTACATATACCAAGATGAATGGCTCTTCAAGCAACACTCTAAAAAATGAAATGCTGTATTTACTTAATCTGGAGATTATGGCTTGTTTAAATGGGAATTATAAAATGCAATTAATTTAAACATTTTTTTCCAATTTACTTTTCCAATTTAAACAACCAAGTTTCATGGAACTGGTTGACATAACTAGATTAAGTATAACATTTCATTTTTTTAGAGTGTAGAAGATTCCACTAGATTCAACAAATTGATGAAATTACTTAAAGAAACGTCTGAATGATTATTTGGCATAATTTAGGGTTAATTGGGTAAGATTTGGCTGTATTTAAGAGCCTACCTGTAGAACCAGTGCCTTGCATTCAAGAGAATGGGAAAAAAAAAATCTAAAAAATTAAGTCAAGGCATCCAGATCAAAATTTTAGCTCTCCACAAGTCAGGTTGCTCCTTGGGAACCATCTCTACAAGATTCAAGCTGCCACCAGCAGCAGTACAGCCTATTATATAAACAAATAAGACGTTTGGCACCATACAGACTTTACATAATTGAGGAAAAAAGCCCAAATTAATACCCAGGAATTAGAGAACTTTTGTGCTAAAGGTTCCTCAAAACCTCAGGTTCAGAGCTGAGGAACAAGGTCATGATATAAAGAACTAATGAAGTTGTTGGAGTTATCAGATAGAAATGTGACATCATAGAGCACTCCATCACCATGGGCTGAAAGGCTGTTGACCAAGGAGGAAGCCATTGATCCAAAATTGACATAAAATGCTCTGCCTTTCATCTGGTGGTCAAGTATAACTGCTGATTTGCTTTTTTAGCTGCATTTTATTAGAGTCCGTGGTCAACAACCTATCAGGTCATGGTGATAAAGTGTCACATTTCTACCTGATGCCTCCAAGACCTTCATCAGATACTTAGTTGTGATCCTGAGGGTCGTTGGGATGAGAGTTTCATAATTTCTTGTTGTTTATTTGGGCCTCCTTCATCCCTTAAGTCTGTATGGTCCCAAGCTTCTTATATTTTTGTATAATTGATTCTACAGTTGCTTTTGGTACCATGAATCTTTTTCCTATGGCTAAGGATAAGGAGGAACCTAACTTGAGAAGATCTAAAATTTTGCCCCATATGCCTTTACGTAATTCTTTTGATTGTTTTTGCCCTGCTCTTAAATGCAATAAAGTATTCTCTGGTAGGCCTTAAATACAGCCAACGGTTCCCCAGTTAACCATAATTATGTCAATTAGTCATCCAGAAGCTTTTAAAATTAATCAAATCAATTTCTGGTATATTTTGGAGTCTTCAATGCTGGTTAAAGAGCCAGTCAGCTTGGTGTGTGTAAAACTTTGACGCACTGAAAATCTGACATAGCAAATACAAGGTGAAATAAATCAATGTTGCAACTATTATTTTTAAACAACTTTGTGTGGAAATAAAGTCAACATTCTACCTGACTTGCTTTGTTTTTTTTTAGTAACATGAAATGTGTGGAGTTGGACAAAATTGAATTTGGAAGTTATTAGCCTCGGTGAATGTAAACTTATGGCCTCACCCGTAAGAAGAGAGCGAGAGACGAAAGAGAGCGGTGAACAAATCAGGTACAGGTGTGTTTAATAACACACATCAAAGTGGACAGAGGTCTTTAAAAATGAGTCCGGGGTCCTGTCCCCTCGTAAAGGTGTCAGGTGAAATGTTCACTGCTCTGGACGATCAAGGAGAAAAAGCTGTGCAACATGTGGAAACACACGCACACACACAAATACACATTCACACAGATCCTCACGTGCTTGTGCACTGACACCCTGTCTCACACACACACACACACAGACAGAGAGACGCTAATGCTTGTCCACACGACAGTCAAACAAGCCCATTAGGAGCTCCACTTCCACTCCTAATTGACAGTTATGTTTAATGCCTGTGGTGAGTAAACACTTCAGACTGGTGGACTGAACCTCTGGGCTGTAAATCAGGCAAAAACTGCAAACCTGTTTGAGGACATTTGTGAAAATTCCTATACAAGTGAATGGAGAAGGAATGCATTTCTACAGTGCTTTTTCCATCTAGCAGATGCTCAAAGCGCTTTATAGTGACGCCTCACATTTACTTCCCCAGCAAAGGCCAGAACCTATTTTTTCAGCTGGGTGGACCGAGACAATGCAGAGTAAGTGTCTTGTCCAAGGACACAGACAAGTAGCATGAGTGGGATTTGAACCCAGGTCTACATATTAGCAGGCCAGCTCCTTATCCTCTTGGAAGAAAATACCTCTGTTTTTTTTTAATGTACAGGAGGTTGTGCTGTAATACTGCATTTGTGTGTCCATTTGTATTTATTCAGTGTTCTTTTTTCAGCCTTTACTGTAGAGACAGTGAGAAACAGGAAATCTAAGAAGGGGAGAGACATGCAGCAAATGTCGCCCAGATCGGGATTCGAACCTGGGGACGCTGCAAACCGCATTCTGCGGTATGTGGTATGTGGTACGCGCCTTAAGCCCTCAGCCACGAGCACCCCGTTCAGTGTTCTTTTAGTATAATTCATATGCATGTATAATTTAGAGGCCAGCGTTAATTTAGGCACCTGATTTTAGTCTTATTGATGAAAGTATATATTGAAATGATGATTAATAAATTGAATAGTTTTGACTGTGTTGAATGCTTAGTCTCCAAGGTAAAGGTCAAACAAGATCAACGTCCATTGGATACTATGACATATGTTACCCAGTAACATGATAACTAAGCATAACAGAGGATGCAAACTATTTCTTTTTAAAACCCCTTTAGCTCAACCAGTAATGTGAATCACTTTTTACCAAAGTTGAAGGAACTTTAACTTTTGACCCCTGTACAAACTGAAACTGATATTTGTTACCATGTTTGCTATTTTTACCCCATAACTCCTCAACATTTAGTCATAGATAGTCCAAACTATAGCTTTTTGGAATCTTTATGATCAGACAAATAATATGGGATACTTTCCAATATGATTGGAGGATTTTGACCCCTGTGTAATCCTTCATTGTCCCCAACCTGGCTATAGCTACCACTCTGGGATGGCTATCATAGATTTTTGTGTAGGCCCTGGTATAGTGAGGCTGGATTGTAAGGGTTGTTTGGTGACTTTAAGTGGTATCGAAAACCTGCTTGGCCCACAGACTAAACCCACGCAAACTCCACACAGAAAGAACCAGATCGGAAGCGAACCTGCACTGTAAAAAAAATTCTGTTGTTTTTATGGAAAAAAACTGGCAGCTGCAGTTTCCAGAATAATTCTGTAAAAAATACAGTAAAAATATGTAAATACAGAACACAAATTTTACAGTATAATGTTGTTGTAATTTACAAAACATATAAAATTTGCAGAGTGAATACCATTCAATGAGATTTTGTTGTGCTGCTCCCATTTTGCTCAAGGCCACAACAGCAGGTTTGGCATGGGATTCACATGTTGATCTGGTTTTTCCTAACAGAACTCCAACTGTATAAGGAGAACAGGACTAAGCAGCCTTAAACCTGCGGTATTTTGCTTGGGAGGTAAGCGCACTTACTGTTTGCACCACTGTGCTGTTGCATTGCAGGAAATACTCTCAAAATATAATGAAATGTACATCATATTGCAATATTAACATATATTTTTACTGTATTTGTACAAAGTATGTTAATATGAGGAGTTCTGAAAAAAATCATGTCTGTTTAGAATTCCATCCATCCATTCTCAATACCCGCTTAATCCAATTAAGGGTCACGGGGTGCTGGAGCCTATCCCA
>OMMV01176062.1:0-10880 GCA_900302635.1 Chatrabus melanurus | reverse complement strand
GGGTTCAGAAAATAATGAATGAATGCATATGTAGCTGGATTAGCCCGTTGGGTCTTCACCACAATGGAGGCCAATTATGGCGAAGTTCCTGTAAAGATTCACAACATCTGGGAAGTAGTCAAGTTCCGGCGGTGGAAATGGACCTATAGTCTTGATGAACAGTTGAACTTTCCCATACAAACTGCCCTGAAAGTTATCATCAGAATAATGGATTTCACAGCCCACACTAGTTGTTTGCTCTGTGTGTGCGCTGACATTTGTAATGCTAGGTTTACACATAAGGACGACATGTCAAGAATGTCACGAATCTGGCACCGCGGTGGCGCAGCAGTCTAAGCGTCAAGCTTTTAGCTTGGCGCAGCTGCCCCCGAGGACCGGGTGGTTCGATTCCCGGTCTTGCCAGAGCCGAGTATGGCCGGCGCAATGGGAGCGGCAACAATTGGCCTCGCCGCTCCGAGGGAGGGGGGGGAGGGACTCGGCAGGATGAGCTGTCCGTAAAATGTCCCTGGACACCCCGGAGTCATGGTACGGGGCTAGGCGGGGACGCCTTCTTCAAGCCGTGCCCGTCATTCTGGCCACCGGGGGGCAGGGGCAGGACAGCGAGTCCGTGTTAGAGCGGTTGCTCATTGAGATATTGAGTTAAAACTAGGGGTTCAATTGACTACCAAATAGGGAGAAAAAGGGGGAAAAAAAATGTCCTGACTCCGCCTCTTAATCCAGATTTAATTAAATTTATTTATATGGCACCAAATCTTAATTCATCACAAAGCACTACATACGAGTAAAGTCCTAGACCTTACCTACCCCATGAGCCAACACATTACCAACAGCGGTTGGGAAAAACTCCCCAGTGTGTGTGTTTTTTAAAAATTATTTTAGTGGAGAAACCAGTCAGCTGCTATGGCCATTCTAACAAAACAGAACAGAAGTCACATACGAACGCATAACAGGAAAATTGCAGCTGAGACAACAAAATATGGCTCATTGTACATAATGGCTCAATAACATAATTAACGAAACAACCACATGGACATTAGATTCCCAGAGGACAGAGTGTGTAGAGGCTGTGTGTGTGTGTGCGTGTGCGTGTGTGTGTGTGTGTGTGTGTGTGCCGATGCAGGATCTCGGATATCTAGAACTTCACACCACCTGGACCACCTATTGATCCCCGAGACATCCATCCAAGAGCGTGTAGGGCAGCAGGGACAGTCCAGGGTGGCAACTCGACCTCAGTCCCACATCTAACCGTACCTGCTCATTTAATGGAGTTTATTCCATAAAGACACTAAAATTTTCTCTAAACCATAAATTGTGACTGTAGCATAACTAATTGCTGCTCGATACTTCAGACTGTTCACAGATGGCAAAATTCTTTGCACGTTTCTACACTGACCTACAACAACAACATGTCAAATATGAGGACTCCTTAGGATTATAGTGCATTGGGATTTGGCCCAATCTTTAAACCAACATTTATGAAAATCACTTGTGTTAAGATATCCTGTCTTGCAAATAAAATACATTTTAGATTTCCAAATTGAATGGACAAAGTTGAGTTGATTGTACTATAAATAGACCAGCATTTGGATGGTGAAGCTTGTGATGAGTCAGTATTGTGGCAAAGCCGACAACACGAAGACAAAAGTCAGCGAAAAGCACAAGTCAGGCGATGGATAACAGAACATTTTCAAGTTGCTGGTAATCTCCTGTAGTTTAGTTAAATCAGTCAGGAAGAGCTGTAAAGGTTAGGCCATCTTCAAAAACTGAGTGAGTGTGCATGAAGGACACAAGTGAGGGAAGCCACCAAGACACCCGTGACAATTCTGCTACAGTAGTTGTGGTTGGAGAGACTTTTATTGTTGCCTCACGAGTCACAGCTTCATGGTCGAGTGGAATAGAGAAAGACTGTTCACAGAAGACAGGTTCAGTCTACGTTAGAGTCAACCTCAGTGGACGTATTTCTGTCTACCCTAGCAACATCATTCCGACCATAAACCTCCCATTCGAGCTCTTTCAGACGGTGCAGCTGGTCGTCGGCTGAGGTGAATTTCTTTGTGTTCTTTGACGGTTTATAGAAAACGGCAGGATGAATCCCAGCTTGCACCTCTTTGACATGAAACACCCAGCTGGCTCTCAGATGGATTTATGTTTTCCTCCCCCGTTATGCCTTACAATATTGTTCCCATTACAATATTTACTGTGCCATGACTTTATCTCGGAACTATGAATTGATGCAATGCCTTGAGGTTTTGCATGAATTACCGCTTTGCTTGCAGTCTTTCCACTAAGTCATGTGTTGGGACAAAGGCTTGTGATACTTGGTTACCGTGGCCACTGGAAATCATTTCATTTTTTCAGTCCACACCAACGTCACCACAGCAAGTCTACGGTCGGAAAAGGGCGCAGGCAGGCAGAAGTAACAATAAAACACTTCACAGTAATCGGCAATAGGCGTGGTCTGCAGGGAGCAGCAGGGCATATGAGTCATGGCTTTATTTTAACAATTAATCTCCAGAAGGGAATTGTGTTAACATGCCCCACTTAATTTCACAGTTTCTTACACCACTGTAAATTCTGGAAGCTGTCCAGTACAAACTCAGTTTTCTACTGAGCTCCACTGGGACTTCAGTAGTTTTAGTGTTTCAGACATGATTGACAGTTTGAGGATCAAAAACCTCTTTATCTAACCTCTTGACTCCTGCTGTTTTTTTTTTTGTTTTTTTTTAAATGCTTCTCAGTCTTCAGCAGTGACAGAAAAATTACAGCAGGCTGAACAGAAAACAGAAAAACAGCAGGCAGACACCTCATGAAACAAAACCGGTCATGTTGAGACCCACACATACCTTACCGAGGCCACTCGGAATGTTCTCTTTGGAATTACGATTTTTCCTCAAGCATCGCGGTCTAACGTCCTTTTCCACTGTCTCAGCCAGGGGTTCCCCTCGTAACCTGAGGGTTTCTGATGAGACCGTGTCCTCCATGAAGCTCCGATGGGCTCCAGCTCCGGGGAACGTGCAGCAGTACCGGGTGGCCTACAGACCCACTGCTGGTGGTCCCAGGAAAGAAATGATAGTGAAGGGCGACAGTACCGCCGTCCTCCTTAAGAACCTGCAACCAGGAACCCAGTATGACGTCTTTGTCAGCGCACGTTACCCTACCGGCATGGGAAACGCCCTGGAAGGACAAGGCACCACGCTAGAAGGTAAACCAGTTACTGCTTTTGTAGCCAGAAGGAGGGGGGGGAAGCTGATGGATTCATAAACACCACATTTGACCATCTCTATGGAAAAGTTGCCTCTTCATTAACTGTGTAGTGATACAAGTATTTTGTAAAACAAAAATGCAAATTATGCATCATGGAGCTGAAAAATAAACAGTGATATTAAGCATATTTTTATATATTTAAATATAATAATGTGAGGGCAGGTAGCTCAGTGGGATCAGAGTTGGGTGACCAATATGTAGACTTGGGTTTGATTCCCAGTCACACGACCTCTCTGTGTCCTTGTACAACAGCCTTTGCTGGGGAAGTTACCTGCGATCCATCCAGAGGGAGTTGTAGACTCTCATCCGCTTTCATGCGATAGTATCCGGAGATAAGCACCGGCACCAACGGGCCTCAGGGCCTATGTCGGACTTACTTCTTCTAATGGACATCAACTCTCAAAACTTACAAACTGGACTTGTAAAAACAGAAAGCAATGCATATCTCACTCTTGGGTCAAAAGGTTAAGGTCCACAAGGTCATGAACTTTCTCCATGGCAACATACTCTTCTCTCTTCTGAATTTTGAAAAGAGAAGAAAACCCATGTTTGGACAATGAAGATGAAGGGGGTGTGGCTAACCGCTCATAACAGTTTCTAACTCCACGTGTGTAGATGCTTCAGCAGGTTGTGTGCATCGACTCTTCCTGCCTGTGTTGAGGTTTGTTCACTTTAGTTCTTCTGTACGCATTCTTGCATGCGTGCAAGGAAAACAATGAAAAGTGGATCACAACAACGATGAACACATTGGACCTACCTGCCTAATTTTTATCATTTTTTTTATTAACAGTTGCACTTAACGTGTCACAAAGTTTGAAAGCTACATTATAACTATTTTAGGTGTATAAGTACAATTATTGGGCTTCTAAATTAACAGTTTTTGAAGGATATTTTTACCTCTGAACCCTTCAGTAATACCCATGAGGCCTCATGTTGAGGTCAAAGGCCAAGATCAGAAGTTTACAAAAATGTATGATGGTTTAAAAAAAAAAGGCAATATGCTACATACTATAAGTGCAGCATTACAATATCCACTGTAGCTATCATGTAGGGCATGATATCAGATACTTTAAAAGATGAATATTCAGTAATTTCTGCTTCAGAAAATGCAAAATTTTGCTTAATATTGAGCAAACAAAAGTAATGAGGAAATGTAAAATATGCAGTCCGGCACAACGACTCGTACTTTTGTTGATACTTGTGGCATGCGGTTGTTTTCCGCTAATCCACCGAGATTACACGATTATTGTATTTTTATGATAACTGCACGCCTCGATTATCACAGCTCATGTTTGGGGCTTTGCTTTAATTCCTGTGACCACAAATATGTAATTGATATGAAGTACATCCATATTTAAACAGTACTTATTTGCTCCAGGGCTGAATTTCCAAAGTGATCCTACTTTGAATACCCAGAAGGCTTCATTGCTCATGCTTATTAGTGCTAATAATAAACACAAAGAGAATGGATAGGCCGAGAGACAGGCCATCTGGTTTTCATGCAAGTTTGCAGTCGGTGGGATGGGCCGGAAATCCGAGAGCGCGTTTTAACAAACCTCATCCACAGTTTAACAAAGTGTGCATGGAGTCTGACTCTAATCTGCAGAATAAAGGCAACAAACTGAAGTAATAAATTGTCAGTGAATTCAAAATGCACACTTATGACTTGAGTCAATTTTTTTTCCTGAACCTGTTGTCTGATGGGATACAAAGGATCGGTATCGTTATCAGCTATTTTTAACAAAAGACGGACAAATAGGCGTCCATACAGACACTTTTCCACACAGACTTTTATCTGTTTTGTTTGACTATTGATACAAAATAATTTAAAATACAAATTTTGGCACAGTATGTGTTCACATTTGTCTTTAGAGGTTATTTGCCTCCACCAGGGAGGTCATGTGATCACCAACACTTGTCTATCAGGTTGTTTCTTATCAGAATTACGCAAAAAATTAAAGTGTGGCCCTGGATCCCGCTGGGGATTCTGGACCGTTTCGTTATGTTATTTTATATAATGAGATGGGGCTTTTTTTTCTTTTTCAAGATTTTGATCAGTTACTCCAAAATGAATGACAGACGGCCAACAAGACAAATCTTATGCAGATCTGGATCCGGATCCGTTACAGTGGAATATACATTCTGACGGGGCGATGCTAATGAAGATGCAGTATTATAAGAAATACAGCTACAAACATGTAATAGTGTTGTTAAAACCAAAGGAGATCTCCAGGGTTGTTGGGCAGAGGTGTCGCTCTGAGTAGTTTCCACTGGTTTTTCCATCCTGGAGGACTGCAGTAGCTCTGAGGATGAGCTTCTTATCTTGGTCGGGCTTCAGTAGCTTTGGTTACCGTGGAGACAGCAGCCAGCCACAGAGGCCGTGGGGTGAAGATGAGAAACAGCAAGACTGGGCAGGGAGGATCAGGAATGTGTCCTCGCTGAGCACGGGGCTAGAAGGTTAGGAGGAGCCGGGAACACTGACTCATTCTTGTCTCTGTTTATGCCTCTTTGATCTCTTGTCTGTCTTCTTTTTTCTTTTTATTACCTTCACCAAGAAGGAGGTTATGTTTTGGTTTGTGGCTTTGCTCTTTGATTTGTTAGCGGAGTTACTCCAGAAGTAATGAAGGGATTTTAACAAAACCCTGTGAACAGGTCGAGCTTGAAATAGGAGGAATAATCAAAAACTAATGAATTTATTCTCACCAAACTCAGTGAAAGGTTTGAGCCTGGCCAGGAACACTCTAAAATTGAAATGTTGTATTGAGTTAATCTCGTTATGTCAACTGGGCCCACAAAACGTGGTTGTTTTAAATGGGAAAAGTAATATACAATTAATTGTAACAATTTGCTTTTCCCCATTTAAACAACCAAAGTTTGTGGGACCAGTTGACATTATTAGATTAACTCAATGCAGCATTTCAGAGAAACCAATTAATTTCGTGACAGTTCCAAATAAAGAACCAGACAGGAAATTTTTGAATTACGGAAAGCAGAATTACTTAAAAACAAACTAATTTTCCAAAAAAAAATAAAAAAAAATAAAAAAAACTTGGTGAAAATGCTGGGCCTGGCCAGGAATAGAAACCATTAAATTTTGGGATGAATCTGGACAGATTTTAAATATTTTTAGGAGGCTAGCTGACAGCAACAACAGCTGGGCTGCTCTTTGCTCAGTCTAGCGACCTTCAGCCGAGCTGAGCTTTGCTGTAAACATTTCCACTGCGTCCTCAGTGATAGATGACATACCGGTGGAGGCTTGGAGATGTTTATGAGAGATGGAAGTGGAGTTTTCAACCAGACTGTTTAATGGAATCTTGGAACGTGAGAGGATGCCTGAGAAGTGTACTGGTTCTGATTTTTAAGAACAAGGGTGATGTGCAGAGCTGCAGTAACTGCAGAGGCATAAAGTTGATCAGCTGCAGCAATATGGGTTCATGCTGAGAAAGAGCACTACAGATGCTCTGTTTGCTCTGAGAGTGCTGATGGAGAAGTTCAGAGAAGGCCAGAAGGAGTTGCATTGTGTGTTTGTGGATTTAGAGAAAGCTTATGACAGGGTGCCAAGAGACGAGGTGTGGTATTGTATGAGGAAGTCTGGAGTGGCAGAGAAGTATGTGAGGGTGGTGCAGGATATGCCAAACAAGACTTTCATGGATGTGGTGAGGGAGGACATGCAGGTGTTTGGTGTGACAGAAGGAGATGCAGAGAACAGGCTGAGATCTGCTGTGGCGCCCCTGAAAGAAGAAGAAGGAGAAGATACCACTGAATCTAAGTGTTTAAGCAGCACCTTCAGCTGAGCTCATTCAGGTTCTGTGGAAAACCATTGGAACCATTGGGAATCTGTACAAGTGGTTGGGTTTGTTCTTGGTGTTGCTCATGAGGACTCTGATATCTTAGCTGCATGGAGAAGCAGAATTGATCAAGAAGTTTACCACTTTTACCCGAACATTCTTGCTCTCATCTCTCCTTCTTCTCCTTTTCCTTCTCAATTGTAGACTTTGTGTCTGTCTCCTCTTTTGACATTATGAGGGCTTTGCTCACAGTCTGGTTTTTGGTCTCTTTGTAATGTAGTACCTCAGTAGTCATTGGTTGGACCCGTATCATCACAACACAGCACCTTCATGATGCGGTTCAGTTTGGGGACTCTGGGAGTAAAGCTGGCACCATTTGTTTCAGGGATGACTCTATAATAATAATGAACCCATATTAAAGTGAGTGAACACCCTCTTCTTTATTGTAACACCTTTAATGCTCAGTATGAAGTCATGCTCAGCTTCATGGGGTCTTGATGTTCATTTCTAACTAAATTGTAGCTGAAATGAAAGTCTGTTTTCAATGTCTTTCCTCAATGCCTCAAATCAAATCAAAATCTGTCATGAAATATATGGATTGTGCAAACCAAATGCACGACACGTGCAAGGAGGCAGGATGAAATCAAAGATTTAATAAATAAAATAGGGAGAGCCAACCATCAGACAAATAAACAAACAAAATAAGTTCACGAGACAGAAAAAAAAACACAAGTTCAAAATCCAACAAAAAAACAAAACAAGACTTCCCCAAAAGAAAACAGAACAGGTTCAAATAAATAAATGAAAATCTCAACTAAGTCCAAGACACAAGCCAACAAACAGGCGGGTTAATCACGAGCAGAGTCTGACGTGTGCACGCAACAAACCAGCAAGAGGAAGAAGGAAAGCAGATAATTTGAAGAGTCAATGATTCCTGACGTCGGGCAGGTGAGAGTGGTTGCATAACCGGCGATGAGGTCGTGGAAGCTGGGAGAAGGGAATACTGGAGCAGAATCCTGACAAAACCTTGACGTTAACCAGGATCTCCTGATTGTAGAACCAACATGTTGTGGTGCTGGAATGGAAAACCTTTCACAATGAAGAAAAGTCCGAGAGAGGGAGAGATGGATAGAAAATTTAATATTCTTTCAGAAAATACATCCCAATTTTAATTTTAGAAGCTTTCATGTATTTTCTATACTCATGGATGGATGGGTGGATGGATGGATGGATGGATGGATGACTGGCTGAATGGGTGGAAAATACAGAGATGGACAGTCAATGATGGATTGAGAATGATGGAAATTTGATGACAGAGTGTTGAACAGACACTGACTCACTGAGTTACTAACTCCACCTGTTTCTCTTGGCTTCTGATCTGCATCTCGTCATCGTTTAGTCACGTATCCCACCATAATGACTTGGTTGTTTAGTTGCAAAATGTATTTATTTTTGCTGTTGCATGGTCTATCAAATATATTCTGTGCCTTTTTTCTTGTTAGAATGACCACAGCAGATGGTCACCCCACTGAGTCCGGTCTGCTTGAGGTTTCTTCCTGTCATCAGAATTGCTGAGGGAGTTTTTCCTTATCACTGTCTGTCACCGATGTGCTTGGTCATAGGGCGGGTCAGGTCTAGACCTTACTCATGTACGGCACTTTGAAGTAACATATTATGATTTGGTGCTGTATAAATAAATTGGATTATTGATTGATGACTTATAGACTGTGATTTTTCTGATAGGTGCCTGATTAGAGAATCATAAATGCTGCAGATAATGATTGATGGATGGATGAATAATGATGGATCAATGATAGTAGATGATTGATAGATGAGGTATGGATGGACAGATGGTGGATGAACAATAAGGTGATGCTGGATGGATGAGAATGATTGATAGATGATGGTAGATAGATGATAGATAATGGATGGATGGATGGACTGAAGGGTGAATCTATGCTAGAAGCAAGATATATGAAGCGAGGGTGGCTGGTTCGAAGAGATTTGGGGCCAAAATAGATGATAGAAGGTGAACGGATGTTGGAAGGAAGACGATTGGTGGATGATTGATAGAAGATGAAGAAGAATAGAATGATGATAGTTGATGGATGCATGATGGAAAGAAGTTATATGATGCATGGGAAGATCAACAGAAGCAGACTGGATGGACAGACGATGAATAGATGCTTGCACAGTGGGATGGATGGATGAGCGGAGAGATGAGTGGAAGGCAGTGGAAACATCTTCTTTCGGGACATTAATCTTTGTGCGGTTTTGATCAGATTTGATGAAGTGTGGAAAAAGAGCTGAGAGTGTTTTTGCGTCTGCAGTGTTCCACATATTTCAGAGTCATGTGACGCTGTCTGTCTGTCTCTGATAAAACCTGGCGGCTGCCGTGGATTCTCTCAGCTCGTGACGGCTGCAGCCACTTCTGAGCACAAATAAACACATTAACAACACAAATCAGAATATGCACGGGAGGAAACGTTGCTTTGTGGTCGTATATTTGTTTGGTGTTTTACTCCTGGAGTCTTAATCAGAAATTAAACGCTAATTGTTGGTCTAAGTCATACTTCCAAAAGCTCAGTGTGTCAAGTGATCATTAGAGTTGACAGATTTCTTCCTCCCGCTGTATTATTTGGCCTCCTCCAGTTCCGGACATGCTATATGTCTCCTCTCACTCCTGTCTGCTTTGTATTCTCTAATGACGCAGAAATGCCTGAAAAGTGAAAACCTGGACGAGTCTTCACGTGTGTGCGTGTCGAGTTGATTGTCCACTCCACGGCCTTTTAATAGTTTCCATTTTAAAAAAATAATCTGGTCTGCCAGCACATCCAAATGCTTCCTTTGTTTTCAACGGCTCGTAAAAATGGAAAAGCATGGGAAAGACACTCGTACTATAAACAACCCGCCCTGTGTGATAGAAAATACAGTTCACATTTGGGTTTAAGCAGCAGAGCGCTGGGAGAATGTTTGGCGACGATTCGTGCAAAATCAGGGAGTGCACGTTTAATAAGTCTCAAGTTTCCCTCTATTGGTCAGGAATCCAAACAGAAAGGGTGAACATCATGGACAATATATTTAAAAAAAATTATACTTAATGGAAAGTACATGTAATACCTCGCTACTAACCTCCTTTAAACCAGGTGGAAAGCTCAAGTTTAGGATGTAAATTAGGATTCAGATCGGGATCCAGTTGATTGTGGATTTTTGTAAAAGAAATTTGTTTATTACAGTACAAAGCAAAATTGGGCTTTTTTCCCCCCTCCACAGTTTGATGAATTTAATACTAATACTAATACTAACTAGAACGGCACTCGGAGAGCGCAGACCCCGCCAACGCCACGTATCCTGGGACCTACAATTATCCTGGATCGTGATCCGGCCGTGGATCTAGAATGTACTGATATACTTGGATCATCAAACACTCAATAGCATTCCCTTTTGTTAACATATTGTGGATAATCCAACTTTCAGTGAAACCCATTCAATAATTAAATTGCTTTAAAGGGAATATGGATGACGGGTCCATTATTTAATTAGAAGAAATGAACAAAAAAATCATTCAATAATAACGAAATTATATTCAAAACGTGCTTCTGTACATGAACATTACACTGTTGTCTTGAAAATTAAAAACAAAACCATTTGGAATGAAAAAATGTATTGTTGAAATTCAAAACTTATATTGGCATCTAGCTTCGTAACATAAACAAAATTGACCGTCTTTCAAGATCTAAATGAGAAGACAAACAGAGTAAATGTCAAGTTTCTATATTTTAGTCGGGGTCACCACCCACAATAGTTGATGTGATTCCACATAATATA
>OMMV01176046.1:0-12592 GCA_900302635.1 Chatrabus melanurus | reverse complement strand
TAGAGTTGGAATTGAATACTTTTTTGTTTTATTTTGACAGCTTTTGAGAAGATTATTTTATTTCTAACTTACTGGTCTGTAGTGTGAAGTAGTCTATAATTTCAACGGTATGGTTTGAAATTCAGTTGAAAAAATATCAATAAATAAATGTATATCTACTGCATGATAAATGTTATTTATTTGACCAGTTAGAATTTAATTTAAATCATATTTTGTTCCTGAAATCCACCCTGAATCTACCAAACTGCTGGGATCAGAATAATCCTGATTTTTTTGGATCAAAGTTATCCCATTCCTACTAAAAAGTTTTGAACAACACAAACTGATGGTTTGATCCAGATAACAACCAAGATTGGATTACGTGATCTAATCCGATCTCAGAAAACTTTTTTGGTTTTGAACAACCCATTTTCAAGAATTGATCCAATCCATTATCCAAAATCCGATCAGATTACCTTTAAACAACTGGGCCCTGGTGCTGAAAGCTCAAGCCAACATGGACATGACAAATCTTGCATTTCCTTGAATGACCACTCGAGGCTGGCTCCAAAGTGAGTCAATCCCCATAGACTCCCATGTTAAAATGCACAACTTTACAGTAGAAATAAACATATAGCCTGGTTTAAAAAAAACAGTTTTGGTCTCTATAGCTAGTTTCCCTGTTCACGACAACTTTACAAGGGCAGGTGGAATTTTTATATAACTCATCAGTTTAAGTTATTTTAAGCCATATAGTTATGAATAATTATGGGCATCTTGACTTTGAGTGAAAGCTAATGTGCCGGGTCAAGGGGGCTACATGCTAGCCGCTAGCAGTCACCACTAGCTACTATGGACTCGACCGTCTTTGTCCTTTGTAAATATTTTAATACAAATATCTGTGTTAATACAGCTTGCTGTGCAGTTCATTGTACTAACCAACCATCAAAAAAGTCTGCGTTCCAGTATTTGCATTGAGTGAAGTTTTGTATTATTCAATTTGTATGTTATTACTGTGAGGACTATTTAGCATTCACTGATCAATTGGAGATTTTTACTTACACTGATGATGACACGGTTACTGAGGCAATATGCTTGTCATAGTTTTTAATACCCGCACCCGTTATGAAAACTGCCACCCAGTCCGCAAAAAATGTGTTCATTAAACACTCGAACCAAAGTTAGCCTGAGCTTGCCTTGTAACTACAAGATGGGGGCATGTTTGAGCTTCATTCATCCTGCCAAGGTCATGCTGGTCTTGCCCATGCACCCCCTTTTTACCCATTTACAGGTTGGCTAGGAGTTAGGGGGAGTCAGGAAATGCCAAGATGGTGACATTCAAAACCAACTCAAGTGAGTTTCAAACCCGCTCTTCAGAAAACCTATGGTTCACGTCACAGAGGGTTTGTCCAGTATATATAGAGTCTACGGATTGTATTGATTTGTCAATCACAAAATATAAGAACAGCATGTTATGTGTTGTCCATTAATGCATTGTGACCAGATCATCTTGTTCCACCAGAGAAAGTTTATATGAATGTTTTTTTGGTCACATATTGGGATTTGCATATTTATCTATACATCATTTCATAGTGAAATTGCAAACTGCCGCCAAACAAAATGGATTACCCATAATTTGACATAAAACCATCGCAAAAAGAATGAGCAGACATTTAAATGTTATTTCAGACAGATGAGCTGCACTTTACCTGACAGGACTGCTGCTGGCATCTAAGTCTTGTGCTGTCACTGCTCCAATGATGGTGCCTGCGGGCGTGTCCTCATGGACATCCATCACGTAGGAGGGTTTATTGAACACCGGGGGCTCATCCACATCCAAAACATTAATCTTCACTGTTGCTGTGTCTTTGAAGGCCCCGAAGCTTTGAAAACGTGGATCCAGGTGAGCATTGGAGGCGTCTACCTTAAAGGTGTAAGCCTTCTTAGATTCATAGTCCAAGGGCTAGAAAACAGAAAAGGGTGCAAATTAAATTAGATTGCATGTAGACTGGTTTATTGTCATTGGTTTTCATGAGTTTACAGCCTCTGTTGTGTTCATCCCTGACAAGCACTTGAAACAATGTGGTATCAGTGGCAGTGAGCCCTCAGTTCAATTTTATTATTCAGGGTTTTTTCAAGCATGAGTAACTGCAATCAGTTGTCGCCAGTCCCCTTACAGTCAACAACTAGTAGCAATATTTATGCTGTCTCTCAAACTACACTCAAATGGCTTTGTCTTCGCTCGCCTAAGAGGCTGAACTAAAGGCGTAAACATTTGACAGTTGCAAACGGTGTAAACACATCCTCAGATAGGATATCACAGATGGTGACTGCACCTACATTTGTGGATGGAAATGACAGCTCAGCAGGCCGACCACAGGAAAGCGGTGTGTAAGTCGTAAAACAGGCACGGCGAGGCTCGGCCCGGTTAACGTTGCAACCCGTCAGTCAAGCGGCTCTTACTCGGTTCAACAAAACTTCACTGAAGCAAGCAGTTCTTCTTCCGCATGCTCTGCCTCTGACATACCGGCTCAGGGTCAATTAGTCAAAAGCGAGGGGAGGATTCGGCATCCTTGGCATGTCCGCGGCCAACGTGTAAACATCCAAGAGCAGTGACATCCGTGTTGGAGCTTCTGCCCGTCTCCTGCGCTCTCATGTGTGACCGAGCACACTCGGCAAACGTGCAGTCGGTCACGCTTTGCTGGCCTGGAGTCACATGAGAGACATTCCTTTTCTGTGTATTTCAAATTGACTAACATGTAACAGCAATGCTATCTGCCTGCCCCAGACCTAAGGATGTTCCCCGGCATGTTGCTCCAAAAGACGCAAAGTGAAAACAGTTGGTAAAAGCGGAGGAAAAAAAATGCTTATACCAAGAGACAGTGAATGTGAGAGGAGAAGTGCATTAACGGATTAAAAGAAGTTACGAAGGTTATGTTTTTGTCCCATGGTTGTGATCGGATTATTAGCAGGATTACTCTGTGTCTGACGAAACGATTTTGATGGCAGGTTGCGCTCAGCATTGAGTCGATTAAATGTTGATGGGAATCTGGGGAAAAGGGTAGAGCCAGTACATTTATCAAGAATTTTAATGGAATTTTAAAAATGGGCTGTTTTTGCTGTTTTCATGAAAGCTTGATGTAGGCCTTACACACCATTACATTTTGGGACTAATCCCAAACAAAAGGCACACAGGACCTAACCCTTTCAATGCTGGGCTTTTGGGATGCTTATGTCCCAACAGGATACATGGGACACATGTGTCCCACTTGTACTGAAAGGGTTAAAGGGCTCCTATTGAGAAAAACACGGGCAGGATGGTAGCACAGTGGTTAGCACCCTTTCCTCCCAGCAAGAAGGTCTTGGGTTCAACCCTATTATATTTAGATGTGAAGTTGTGCCAGGAAGGGCATCTGGTGTAAAACTGTGCCAAATCAAGATGCAGATCTATACTAGATCCACTGTGCCAAACGGGAGAGGAATAAGAAGTCCTATTTGGGCCCGGGGGCCATTGTTGCCAGTGCTTAGCTCTTGATTCGGTAACGTGATTAGAGTCTACGACTCCCCCTGGATGGAACACCACTGCATTGCGGGTTACTTCCCCAACAAAGGCTGGTACCCACTTACAGCTGAGCGGAATGGGATGGCACAAATAAAGTGTCTTGGCCAAGGACACAGACAGGTAGCGTGACCAGGAATCAAACCCAGGTATACATGTTGATACCCTAACTCCTTATCCCAGCTGCTGTGTGCAAATGGGAGCAACCAGTTATGAAACAAAACAAAGGTTTGTGGAACAGTGTTTCAAGTTTGAAATGAGTAATTTGCAGGACCAACAAAAAGTTTTGGTATCATCCCCAGCCATGCATTCTATCTACTGTTAAATTCCAGTTTTTCTTTGCCGTTCTGATGTATATTTTGTCCCATATATAATCGTATATTGGGCATCTTGTTTTTCCTCACGTTTGCCAGCTCAACTTGTTAGCTAATGCTCATGTGAAGTCCAGCAGGGGGCAGACACATCTATGGGATATTAGATATACAAAACAAAGTTGCATTTTGGATTTATCTGGTGCTTCAAAGTTAACTAAAATCTAATCAGTTCATCGTCATTGCCTGCTCTTTTAATTTGGTGAGTTACTAGATGATAGCATTTATTGTTTTTGAGTTATTGCTTACACAATGCTAGCTGGGATGGAGTAAGTCACTAACCCACCCACTCATCTACATTTTTTTATGTACTAGCTCTACACTGTTACAAGTGTATGGGATTACCCAAATATGGTCCAATATGGGCTTGTATTGTTTTATTATTATTATTGGTATGATTAACCTTTGTGACCTGTGAACTTTAAACAAAAAAGTAATTCGATTGAAGCAAATTACCTCTGCTGCAGAATGGAATTCTATACCTCTGGATTACGTTTTTACCATTTTTTTGTGTTTAACATAAAAAAATTGACTTTTTTAAAGTTGTCCATTTTTAGTCTTCTTGTTCTGTTTTTATGATATTTTGACCTCCAAAAATTCCATTAAATGAGAAAAATAAGCAAGACCTTCACTTTAAATAGGCTTCTGTCAACAATGAATATGCATAAGTGACTACAGCTGTAATGGTTCTGTAGCTCGAGTAGAAACACTGAATGTGCAGAAAACACAAACAGTGGACAAAGGGTAAATAAAATAAATATGACCGCTCTTCTTCGATCGAAATCTTGTGCGTGGGAATATGCGTAGAGTCCGATAATCAGAGGCTGCACAGACACGGTGGAATACTGACAGCATATGATTTCACAGTCTTACTGCTTACAGCAGGTGTCCTACCCCCCCACCCCTTACCCCCCAAAAAAGGGCAATGTGACGACAAGCCAATCTGAAAGTAATCATTGACCATCAACCGCCATGATTGGTTTGATTACAGTGCACCAGATGCAGCCGGCTGTGTAGAAGATCCTTCAGCAGGAAATGCACACAGTCACTTTCAATCTCACTCAAGAAGTGACAACACTGTGAGAAGCCCAAACTCCCCGACGCTACAGTATAAAAAGTGATCGAGCGGGCATCACTCGCATGCTGATCCCTACAATCAATCCAAGACTCCCCACCAAGTTACACCTACAAAGTAGCCTCAAATATAAAGCGATCAGTAGTTCACTTTCCACGGCTACCTGCTGATTCCTGTCAATTGCCAGAAGTCGACATCAAAAACGAATCCAAAGTGCTTTGCTTCTCAAAGACTGACTGTTGAAGAAAGAAAATCATCAGTAATGTAATCACATATATTCAATGTTTGCTGTTTGTGCAACGCACGGACATTACGGAAATAAAGCAAACAAATGAGGAAGCACAAGAACAAATGCTTGCTCTCTGCGTCATATTTTGCAAGCACGGAGACAACTGTGCATAGCTCAGCTGAAATATCTGCACAGGTGGAGGAAGAGGAGGGACGGCGAAGCCGGGGAGGTGGACAGCAGGAGGTCTTCACCAGGCCTCATTAGCCAGCGCGTCGCTGGGGATAGGAGAGAAACAGACTTTTCCATCACAACATGCTGCATCGTCACAATTAGGGTAGAGGCCCAAACATTCACCCTTTATAACTGTCTAATTGTCATGCCAGCCCACGATGGAGACTTTTGGAATCTCATGGGGAAATATCCTTTTCACGCACAGACTTCGCAGATTTGTCATAAACTCCAGCAGCAAGCACAGCTGGCACCCTGGACATCCAGGGAACAAATAGCTGTGAGTACTGTAAATAATCCCAAAACTTCCTGGCGTTTATCCGGACAAATAATGGTTTCTCTTACCCCGCAAAGGGGTTGCTATTAATCATTTAATTAGCCATGGGTGTAACATGAAATAAATCAGATTGTCATCTGTCTTCTCCTGTAAGAGCTGGGGTGCACTGGAACTCGGCGCAGTGTTATTTCAACAACAGATTTAAGTGCGTGGTTTTCTGGAGAGTTAACTGATCTTCACACACGTTAGATTGCATGAGTGAAAAGCAGACACCTTTTATCATGTTTTCTTAATTGTTGTCAAACCACGGTCACACAGTGGCGTATAGCAGAAACGTATGCCGACGTATGTGAATTTTCTACAATACGGTGGTGTACATTGACACACGTTAGGGGTACGTTAGGCATACGTAGTAGTGGTTTACAATGTGTTGTCATATGTTGTTGTACGCAGAGGACGTCAAAAATTTTTTGAGCATGTTCAAAATTCACAACGTATGACAACGTATGCTTCATAGGTTAGGCATAAGTTACAGTTAAGTTAGGGGTAAGTTAGAAATACGTTGAAATACGTTAGTTCCTACCGTTCTGTGACCGTTTTGTGGGTCCTGAGATGTCTCGGGCTGCCGGGAGGAGGTGGAGGCGATAGCTCCAACAGAAGAGCCATGGGAGCCATCACGGGAAGGAGAAGAAGGAGGGGACAGAGATCCAGACTGAGAGTGCTGTGATGATTGTTCGGATGACGGTGAAGATGACGGCGGGGTGATCTTCTTTTTGGATCTCCCCCTGTCCGCGGCTGGTTTCTAGGACTTCTTCACGTTTTTGTGTGGCATGGCAAAAAAGGACATCTAGCTCGCAGCTCCGTATACTCGAAGGTACGTACGTCACGTGACCGTCTGAAAAACGTCGAGCACACTGGGCAGACGTTGGGCAAACACTCTGATTAGGTATATAGAAGTGATCATACGCTACAAATAGGTCAGGCATACGATCTGTATACGTTCCATTCGTGATGTATACGTTAGGTATACGTGTCCTCTATAGCATTTTCGATGCACAGTTGGGCATGTTTGAGCGTGTTAGGACGTTGCCAAATTTTTAAATGCTTGGCATAAGTGTCTGTTGTACACCACTGTGTGACCGACGCTTAACGTGGTGTTTGCGTTATAAATAAATAATGCAATAATTCATTTTGCTTCTTGTTGCATGAAGCAGTAGCGCCACATTTCAAAAATAAATGACACGTATAGACCGGTATGATTTAGGTCTTTTTCCTCTTCATGACACATTTTTGAAAGATGCGACTAATACTCTGGTGTGACATATAGTCCAGAAAATTCAGTTATTGCAAAACCTCACTCAACCACAAAAACAGTGTCAACATGGAAACAGGACAACAAAGTACAAAGCAAAATTAACTACTCGGCCGGATCAACAACAAAACTAAAATAGTGAATTTTATGATGGTAAACAGCAAATTTTGTGTTTCCGTAAAGTGGAGCTGCAATAAATAATTGTTAAAATCATTGTTTTGAGTATTTTTTTTAAAAGTCAAAAATCTTTGATTTCAGCTTCTGAAATGTAAATGTTTTTTGTTTTTTTTTACGAGTTTCTTTCCTCCGCTCTGACAATAAACTAATTATTTTTTTGGGTTGTGGACAAAACTAGACATTTAAAGACGTCTTCTTTGGCTTTGGGAAACGGTGATCAAAAATTTTCAGTTTTTTGACATTGTATGGACCAAACAATGAATTGTTTAATCGAGAAATTATCGACAGGTCAATCAATAAAGCAAATAACCATTAGTTGCAGCCCGACTGTGCAGCTACAGTAAAAAATGTACTGTAAAAATCTTCCAGGCCAACACTCTGATGGGAACTGTGAATTGAGTTAAATATTTGCTTTAACATGGTGCAATTCATTGCAAATTCATATTTTCTGAAAAGTTATTTTTGCACAGTTTTCATGTTCCTAAACTTAAGTGTCCTTTTGAGTGAAACAAAATCAGCCAGTATGCAACTTAATTTACTACACATTGCGAGAGAACCTATCGAGGAAATCATCCCACACTATTCTTAGAGCTGGATGCAAAGGCATCTGGAAGGTACTTTCATGTTCTGATTTTATTCCTCATGAAAGTGATCGGACATGCCTGGCACTCAGTATGCTGCAGCAACCCCAATTTAGTTTCACTCCAACTAAAGTCTTTGCGTTGAAATGTTTTGCTGGCAAATTTTCCTACTGGGTTGCATTAGCAGAAAGGACACAATGTTACAGGAGCCAAATGCAGCTCATTTCTTTGGCAGACGGTGGAGGAAGAAACCTTCTGATGCCCGTGGAACAATACACGGGTAACCATATGATTAACTGTCAAGCAAATCCCACAGATTATCGGAGGTTTTTCCAGTTCGGATGCAAAATTGAGTGCTGAGAGCTCAGCCGCCTCTTTAATGTGTCTGAGACACACGACGGGCCAAATATGTCTTCTGTATCTGTTGTTAAATAGGAATAAAATGGGGCCAGGAGGGGGTAATGAGAAAGTCTGAGTTAATGAGAAAAAGTGCTAATGCCTGAACGCTTGACTTGGGGAGAATCGAATCAGATCTGGAGGCCATGAGGGAAATTTGCCAGGAAGGAAAGTAGCCATCCATTATCATTTTACATATTTCTCTTTCTCAAATGGTGACCTACTTACATGTTAAGAATCAGGACGATACGGGTTAGTATTACCCGTACCCGCGTATACATTATGCTTAATCAAGCTGCATGTTCAATTAGACGTTTGAAGTGCATCGTTACGGTTTCTGTAGTTATGCACCTTTGATGGATACTGCGGACACAACAAGAAAGTGCATCAACGTTGGAATTTGTAAAGAGGACAGACTGTGTTCCTCTCATGCCAGTGCTGCTGCTCTTCAACATCACAACAGAACGCACTTGAAATTCTAGACATGGTGCCGCGCCCTTTGATATGTAAATGTGCACCTTCATTGCACTGGCAGTGATACTGAATGAAGGAACTTTTTCTCACCAATTGAACCTGTTATATGTTCCAAGGGAATTTGTTCATTTAGAACAAGGGACTAATCAAGGCGTCACGATTTCACAGGTAACGTTCTTATGAGACATCACATGCATAAGAAACAGAGCCTGAGTCACATTGGTTTAACCGGAAAAAAATGTTTTTGATGCTTTTATGGAAATACAAGCAATGTACAAATACACGAGCAATGCAGGGAACGTCGGCAACATTTTGACCATGTGGTGTGTTTCTCGGAGCATTATCCAGCATGCAGGTGCCTCGGTGTTGAGGACCACAGCGGGTGGAGAAGGCCAAGGGGATGCTCACGTTTCACCTGGGTGCGGCAGACAGATGGCTATTTTCGAGAGGTGGAAGGACCGGTTGTCTGATTGGGTGGTTGCCATCCAGGACCCAAGATGGTGGTGAATGCTGAGACACAAGGCACCAGTGCATGTCCCCACACATGACCTAACAAGCAATACGTGCTGTGCTGACTGTAGCCTTTGAATATGAAATTCATAATTTGATATGGATACACATTCCTGCATGATCCAGCAGGTGCCAGTGTTCAGCAGGTGGCAGGACAAGGACAGATCAGAAGGTTTGGTTTCATCTCTATTCTAACATTCTACCCATTGTTTAATTCCGGTCTTACTTTCCCATCCTGTTGTATATTTCGTCCCTTATTTAACGACGTAGTGGGCACCGTCTTGCAAGCTTAAGTAGTTAGGTCATGTGAAGGCATTGCATCTACTACGTGGCAGACATGTCTGTTTGATGTAGGCCAAACAAAGCTGCTGTTTCAATAGATCTGGGGCATCAAATTTCACCAACTTTTCGTTAGTTTGTCCACATTGTATGCACTTTCAAGTTGGAGATGTACACGATGACAGTGGTTATTGGTTTTTGAGTTATTGCTTACACAAGCTGGCTGGGACGTACTAACCCACCCACCGACTCACCTACATTTTGCTGTACAAGCCCGACGCTAGTAAATGCATAAAACAATAGAAAACCATAAGGCACTGATTCCCAGTGTGTGTGCACAATGTGCGGCCAACCAGGGGTCCACGAAGGTACTGCAGGTGGGCCGAGGCCTTATGATGGGCTTCAAAGGTACTGCAGGTGGACCATGAGAGGTCATCAAAATTAAATAAAAATGTCTTTGTCTTAATGTTTTTTTTTGCTTTTGGCTGCCCCAGTTGCCCGGGGTCGCCACGGCAGATCGGGGAGAGGTCTGCTTTGGGATTTGGCACAAGTTTTAAGCCAGATGCCCTGCCTGATGCAGTTCCAGTTGCATATGGAGAACTGTATAATCACGACCTACTCTGCTCAACTTGTTCATGATGTGACTTTTTTTTGCAAAGTTCATCGGTTATGAAGTTTATTTTTATACAGTAAAATATTTCTGTAATTGTTTTTAATGACAGTGAAGTTTTTTTGTGTCACTGCTTTTGCGATTCTGTGTGCCTCGCATTTCTGTGGACTATGTGCCTCGTGATTTCAAGGGGGATGGGGGTACTCAAAACAGTTATACATGCAATTAATTTAATTTGAATTAATTAAAATTAATTCAAATTCATTAATTCAAATTTATTAAATGCAATTAATTAATTTTCATGCAATTTAATTTCACGACCAATCTTGTAATTAATTAGATTTATATACAGTGTGTGTGTGTGTGTGTGTGTATATATATATATATATATATATATACTTCATCTTAGTCCCATGTGTCCATGTGGCAAAATTGTGATTAAAAGTTTGGGTGGGCCCCCAGAAGATTTTTTACATTTTGAAATATGCTCCAGCATTCTTAATGGTCCATTCACACTATGACGTGAAGTGGCTGACGTTTGCCAACGTAGCAGATTTTGAAAAATTTCTGTGAAACGCCAGAGAAGGCTCGCTCCAGGGGTCCAAATTTCCTGTCTTCAACGCAGGTCGATGTAGCTCAGCGGAGGGCGACACCCGCCGGCAGAGCCCGACACCTGGCGATGGTCCACCGACCCACCATGATGCAGTTCAACTTTGCCATCGGAGAGTGGGTGCACCAGCAGCGTGCTCTGCAGAGCAGCAGTGCAGCCTGGCAGAGCCGATCGCCGACCCAAAGCCCGAGATGCTACGCGACGCAGCCCACACAAACTCGATGCAACATCTGCGACCTTGTCACCGGCCACCTCAAGGACCTCAACCTCACACGCCTGTTGCAGCCTCTGCGGGCCATCCACCGTCTTCGCGCTCCAGTAACTGAATGACCTCCAGCGGATGCTGGCGGAGGCCGACGGAGGCGAACAGGGCAGTTGCAGAGCACTAGCATTCCCGCCAGCATTCCAGCATGAAAGTCAAAGATTTCAAGCGTGTTGAAAATTTTTCTGGGACCACGACAAACACCAGTGCTGCCCAACTGACATCGACCCAGCCCCCGCGGAATCTGGCAGACCCCGGCGTTGGACGACGTCAATCAACTTTTCAATCTCCGTCGGCAAAGGCCAGGCAAATCGCCAGAGTATGAATGGGCCATACATTTGGTAATGTGTGCCATAAGAGGCATGTGTTTTTGACTTACAAATCTTGCCCAAAAGTTTTTTTTTAAGCTTGTTGGTTATATTAGAGGTGGAAGAAGCAAGAAGATATCCAAATTTAATATAGCTGTATTTACTGTAGTTTTACACTGCAATACTCATCACAAATCTTTTCATCTCACTTGCTGACACAAGATTCTCTCCTGTCAAACACTCATGGGTGAGTCTAATGGGTTTTCCACTTGAAATATCATTATCACAGTGCCAGAATCATGAGCAGTTTTCAAATCCATTTGTTTGTGCTAAGCACAGGTACATGAAGAGGCTGACGGTTAAAAACTGGGTGAAAAAAAAAGTTTTTTATCTGTGATACGCTGAGCAGTCTTAAACCCATTTAATCACTGTATTTTATATTTACAATACCATTTATGAATCATTAACACCCCCTCACATGATTTATCCTCTGAGAGCTAATCAAAGCTGAGTCAAACATGCCCGGAATATCATGCATTCCTAATCCCAGTTGTGCGAGCGAAACATCAACATTAGGCCGTGTCTGGATGCTTAATTCCAGAGAGGCCAAAGCTTCTGGAGCTTTAATGACAGCACCCGTCATACAACAGATTCATTAACTTTTAAGAATGCTGTTTATACTTTCACAAAACAAAGTTTTATTGCCTTTTTTACATCACATTGTGACTCCTTGTCACAATGTGATGTGTTTCCACAGCTCATTATGTTACCGTCAAAGGTAGCTGAACATGGTTTGACCACATGGGAATGACTACATGGACTTGCATCACGTGACAACCACAACATCTAACATGCACCACTCCTGTCACTTCCTCCGATTTAAGACTGCAATCCCCTGTATTGAGTGATTTTGTAGGGTAATGGGTACTGCTCTGGATTCTGAATAGAGGTGTTTGGCAATGCTTAAAGGTGAACTGACATGAAAAAGCAATGTCCTTCCATCATAATTGTTTTTTCATGTTAAAAACTAATTTGACAATGATTTTCCACCAAAATATTTGTTGAAGATAATTTTACCGAAAAATGAATTTGTTCGGGAACGCCCCTTAAAAAAAAAATCATAAATCAACATCAATCATCTGACGTCACACGAGGCAGACGTCGCGCTAGCTCAGAGCTTTTTGCTGTGTTTGTACATGAACTTAAGCTAGTTTGCACGAGTCTGAAGATAAATTTTATCACTATTAATATTGATCATCCGACCGCCATGGATTCACCTATTATATCAGATTCATCTGATACTGAATCGCTGCTGTCTGAATCGGATTATTACGATCAGGAAATCGAAATTGCAG
>OMMV01176035.1:0-11932 GCA_900302635.1 Chatrabus melanurus | reverse complement strand
TGGAAGGTGAGTGATCAGCCTTAACCAAAAATACTCTTAACTCGCCGAAATATTGACGGATTTACAAACGGTTTGCCTTATTACAAACCTTATTAACGTAGCTATGATACAGGATGCTTGGACATGTTGAAATTAAAATTATGCATTAAGTATGCAGGAACATAGCTACATCTCTGACATTTATAACAAATCAAACCGTTTGAAAATCGGTGGAAAATTGAGCCAGTTATGGTTATTTAAATAGTACATGCACCATTGACATTAATGTTATGAGTGGGGCCAGCTGTCTGAGGTAAGATGGCCGCCATGTGGCAACGTCGCTCTCCATTGGCTAACAGCGCGCGTAAGTCATCTAGCCTTTCTTATATACATCTATGATTGATGTTACCACTGTTTCTTCTTCCACCTGTTTTTTTCTGGTCTTTTAAAAAAAAGGTACAGTAGAATCAATTTGACACGAATCAATTGTACAATTTAGTGCCATCTAGTGGCGAGGTTGCAGATTGCATTTTACTATCACGTATCACGATTTTGTTTCCCTTCATTTTCACTTCTTTTGCGACAGGAATTCATGCTGCCTTGCCTTCTCGTGCGATAAGCAATATGTATGATCCTCTATTTCACAAAAACGAGGGTTCTCAAACTCGTTAACCTGCACTAGCAACCAGTAGACAGTGTATAGGGGATTAATCACGGAGTCCTCATTTTGTCTTCAGTCAAAAACCAAAAGGAGTCACAGTCAGAACGCGAGGAGGAGATACAGGAAGGGAAATATCGCTCATCTTCTCTGTGTGTGAGAAACAGAATTTATTTCACGTTGCCATCAGAAGCGGCTGGCCTTGAACCAAACCAAACACGTCAGTGCACTTTCTTCCTCGCCGTCTCCCTCGCTACGTCTGCCGAACAAAACAAAATGCTCTTATTGTGCAGAGAGGGGGAGGCTGTTATTAGCGCTCTGATGAGTCTCTTGGCCTTGGTCTGGGTTTTTCGTATTTGGCTGGCTGATTCAATTAAAGCAATGAAGTACAGCTCTACAGGTGGCGCATAGAAATCTCAATTCAAACGCAGCTCCATTACTTCCTCCAGGTGATGAATGCCGATCGCTTTAAAGTAATTCACATTCAAAGAGGCACCAGTGCAAAACGCGGTTGAATTTGAGACAGGAATGGGATGTCAGTTATGGAATTAGGCATCGGGTAACAAACAGGCGGAGACACGGGGAGGTCAACCACATGTGAGGGAGGTTAAGCACTGCCGTGCATTCACACTGTGGAACTCCCTCTCTCACCGTGGATCTCTAAAATGTCTGCAACTAACACCAAGCTGTCAAACTGTCAGGTGGGTTAACGTGTTCCGAGGGTACAAGAGGACCTTGAACCAATCACCCGCTGTCAATGAAATCTGATCGTGATCATGTTAGAAAGACTCAAACTCCTGAAAATCTGTCGAAGCAAATAAAAGATCTGAATGTCAGTTTCTAAACAACAAGAGTCTCTAAACTGTGAGAAACTGTGACAGTGAAAAGCACTATTTCAAAAAAAGACCTTAGAAGCAGCACTTTTGCAAGAAAATGGTCACTATTATATCGGCTCAGATGTGTCAGTCTGTCCGTGATCTTTTCTGTCACTTTACACGCTTTTGGTTTTTCTTAAAGTGGTTCTTCACTTCTTCATGTTTCTTTCTTTTAAAAAAATAAATAAAAAAAACACCAAGGAGGTTATGTGTTTGTTCGTGTCTCTATTTTGTTGGATGGATAGATATTTTTGATGAAATGATTGTGTTCAACCTGTTACAGAAATCATTAAATAATTGGTCCATGAAAAGTTGCATTAAATTGCACAAAAAAGGCATTTTAGATTGAATACAAAACTCCCTCGTACTGTTGCTGGACCACTGGCAGACTCCTCGCTCGGGATGCAGTCGAACCAGCAAAAGCTTCACAATAACCTTGTTGGTACAACCCCAAACCAAAAGTGCAGAACCTTTAGTCTTTGAGCCAGACCCCCAAATTTTGGCCACCAGCGTCATTTTCAGGGATTACATCTCATGATTTTCCAGTAGCTACACATCCCTAGTTATGGAAAATATGTGATAGCATTGCATCCATGGTAGTTTTCCTTATTTTCTCCACCTGTTTTATAAACCTACCTCTGCAAAACGTTTGTGAAATAGGGCTGATATATGATTGGTTGTGGGATGAAAGAATTCCTCCCGACCTACTCCTAACTTGGCATGGAAATCCACTTTGGGGCCAATTAAAGTACCATGCATGGATAGTTAGTCTGGTGTCAATGATATTGGAATTTTTTTTTTTTTCTGTTTTAGGCTTTAGGCAAAATATGAAATTTTGGAGCCAGAAAATGTTAAATTTTTCAAAATATGTTCAGATTTTGGAGGTATGCACTCTATTAGGTTTGTGTTTTACATCTGATATATTGGTTCAAGGCGCAGCTTGTAAAGCACATTGAGGCCGTTGTTTTTGGGCTACAGTCTATAAAGACACCAGCACACAAACACTCTTACGGTAGGAATTGTCATTGGCAATCAGGACTTTGATGGATACAGCTGGCTTGAGGCTTCACAGAGATCAGCAGCTGTTAACATGATGTCAGTGTCACTGATGGAAATTTTTGTACTTGGAAAGCTATCACAAAGCTCTGTGTTTGACAGCGAGACATTACTAAGTCTATATTTAAGTGCTACCTGAGTACTTTGTCTCATCGTCCCCCTGCAGGGTGTTTCTCTCCGTTTCATCGGTTTGTTCTTCGTGCTCTCCATCACTGTGTGAGCTTTTAAGGCTGCATCCATCAAAGCAGTCAAGGCACCACAGCCAATTGATTCACTAATCGAATATCATTATTACCAGCAATTAGGCTGCACTATGACTTCAGTTAAAAATCTCTAATTAACAAATATGGGCTGGAGCGTGTGCCAAGACAAAGGATGTCTTTGTGAAGATGTGCGCCAGCGTGTAACTCTGCATGGCGAGATAGTTAAGAGAGCCTATTAATCACTCTGCTGTTGTTGAAGCTATTGCCACGGCAACGGGTGCCCACCAGTTTGTGGCTGAGGCTCACTCAGCAAATGGCCCACCCAAGGTGTAGTGTTGACTAATTTCTGTTCAATCACACGCAACATCCAATGTGTTTTTAAAAGCTGACTGCCTTTTGTTATTGGCTAAAAAGGAGGGCAGACTCAATTTTGTGAATGATGATCTTGCAAAGCCTCTTTCAGCAAATTATGGCTCTATTATTATGCAACTAAACCTCAATTTTTTGTGAGATGCGACTTAAAACTAAATACAAAAATCAGCTGCGACGCAGCGCACAGCATATTTACATGCATTTATGTCAAAACAGAGTGCAGATTTAGATTCTCTGAGGTCAAAAACCTATTAAAAAAAGAACCCTCAATTATGATCCTATGACTTTTGGTTGTGAAGTTCTGAGAAAATCAAATGCCGACTGGTGGCCATATTGGATTTGTCCAATATGGTGGCTCCAGTGATCGTCGACTCCGGCGCTCTCCAAAAATGAATTTAGTATGACCTGGCCTACATCTGTGCTAAATTTCGCACTTGTAGACAAATCTGCACAATAATATCCCTAAGGGCCCAGACTACAGGTGAAACATGGGCGTGTCCTTGGCCTTCTCCTGCTGCTGGGGTCCTCAACACTGAGGCAACTATGTGCTGGATCATGCCCAGAGAAATGCGCCACATGGTGTGGGTCTTGTCACTGGAGCGTGGCGACTGATGTGGTGCTGAGGGATCATCCACTGCATGGCGGTCGCTTCACTTCCCTGTGCAGATAGATTTGGTGACTTTTTAACCTTCCCCACCAACTAAAAATCCTATCGAGGGACTAATGACAAAGCTGGTAATTTTTATCCCACACAAACTGGTCAGTTTTTAAATAGATAGTTGAATATGATAATATTACAAAAATCGCAAAAATACTCACACATATATATAAACAACAACATATAGAAAAAAACAAGCAAACAAAATAATCCAACCTTCAAGAGAACAGGATGCCGTTCAGCTTCCCACCATATGGAAATTAGATGTCATCACGGAATCTAGCAACTTTTAGTGACATATCAAAGAGCCAAGAGCAAATTCTGGTGAGATTTTTTTGGCAGCACTGGGGATGACCATCATACACTTCATATATGACTGACACATAGTGACAGAATATTGGAAGTGGACTTTTGGCAACCACTGCAAATTCATAGGCATGTACACTCCAGTTTTTATAAGGTTAAAATTCACTTTTGTTTCCGCACACTAAGTTCCATCCATTGTGTTCCAGCCTCGACCCGCACCCTTGCTTTGAGCATGAACCATGATGAGTGACTGCTGTGCAAATTTTTGATGTTTGTCACGAGCATGCCTATTATTATGAGTGACATTTAAGTGGCATCTGAATTGTGGAGTTCTGACGCTGATGAAGGCCGTGCCAGCTGAACACGTTTTGTCTTGTGTGAATAAAAGTAACTTTGAGTGGGAGCTGCACTTATAAAAAAAATACATGAATGAATTCTCAATCCATCTCAGTCTCAAAAAAAAGACCCTTCATGATTGACACAAAAATGGAAAGAGTAACCTCACCCGAATAAGGGAAACCGGTGTGTCCTAGGGTTGGTTACATGCAGGTGAGTGCCTGGTGGCCGGGTCTACAGCCATGGGGCTCGGGTTGGGCTCAGCCCGAAGAAACAACATGGTGTCACCCCCATGTGGCCTCACCACCCATAACAAGAGAATAAAGGGTCTGGTGCGCTGTTCTGCAGGCAGTGGGCAGGGCAAAAGCCCACACGAACTGAATGCAACTGAATGCAGTTTGATGACTTCAGAATTGCATCTGAAGTCATCAAACTGCACACCCTCATTGAGGGTCATTCCACCATTGAGGACTGCATTATTGAGGATTTTCCACCCATGCTCTGCAGAGAAGCTGAAATCCAGTGAAACCCCACCCAGGTGGAGTGAAAACCTGCAGACTGTTGCCCCTCCATGACACATGATTGTCTATCAATGGTTGAAATTATGGGTGCATTACACAACAATCCTGAATTCTTGATGGAATTGTTGGGAATGTCATATCAGCTCAACCCTAACAGGCACTGGCAAGACCATGAAAACACACAAAAAGGGAAACACACTGAAAGTACAAAAAAAAAAAAAAAAAAAGAAGTATGGAGGTAACCTCAGTAATTCATGTTGAGTCAAATGTCAGTGCCTGTGCATCGGAGGGGGGAGGTTAGCTTTTAGCTCGACGGTGGAGGTCTGGGATAGAGGTTGGCGAGCAGTGAGAGAGGTCATGGTCGGCAGGTGTCTGCTGAGGTCTTTGTTAAAATGCATTCTCTTCATGACTGCGGGAGGAAGAAGAGTGTCGTAGGCCGGGCGAGAAGAGGGAGAGGTAATCAATGGAGCTGCTGGATACCATCCTCTCATTCGCCAACACTCCCACAGCTTTCTCTGACTCTCTATGCCGCAGCTTGCCCCTTCTTTCCCTTTTATTTCCACTCCCCATTGAATGGTCCGCCTCAGTTTCTGCTGTCTTGTGCCATTCTCGTCTTTTTCTACATTTTCTACTTCTTCCCATTTCTCTCCCTTGACGGCAGCACTTGGCGTGCAATGCATGTTGGACGTTTGCCTGCTTGAATGTGCAGCTTATGAGGGAGCTGAATATCATGAATAATAACTACCAATCTCCCCACAATAAAAAAAAATAAAAATGCATGTACGCACATTGTACACGGGCACAATTGCCCACAGCTATCATCCATTGTTTTAGACGTTTAATTGGAAACACAAAAGCAACCCACGCTCCTGCTCATGCACACAGTGCATCCAGCCCCCAGAGATCTCACCAAAATACATTTACAATATATTTACACTCTCCCCCACAGGGGAAGGGGAAGAACATCACCGTGTAACCTCCATCTGTTTGGTTCATAAGGCTTCCAAGCTCGGGGACATAACACTTTTCTCCTCGATAAACAAGGTGTGAGCCACTAAGCACCGGCCCCCACTAAAGACCTCTGAATGCATCTGACCAAGACTGAGCTGACTGAATATCAATAACAGCACAACATTTTTTTCATGCTTTGCCTCCCAATATTCGAGCCTATTAATCTGGCTGGACTGGTTTGGAGAGAAGAAAAAAAGCACCCACCGCCTTAAGGTTTGATACTGTATCTTTTGCCCCTTTGTAAGTTGTCGAGAATAATGCATGAAGGTGCAAAGTGCATTCAATATCAGCGTCTCAGGCCAACTAAACCTCTCTATCTCTACTTGATATAATAACTGTGAGAAAAAGCTACAAGATTGTAGAATCAATGTGCTTATGCTGTTAAAAAAAAGCCAAGATCATTGGCTGTGATGCTCTTTGCACACTTTACAGTAAAGCACTCAATGTTGAGAGATTGTAGTCATAAAATCCTAAGTAGGCATTTATTGAGTTGTGATTTTGCTGAATCGTTAACACTTGGACAATCACACCATTATCAAAACTTCTGGACAACATGCCACAAACTCACAAGCTGCTACACTGATACAGTGTCACGTTGGGGATTCAGTGTTAGAACAGAGAACCACATGTTACTGCCAACTGTTGCCCTTCTGTCCTTTGATGGTCCAAATTGTTCCTCAACATCTTACTGCTAAAGGTATCCAACACTGAAGACTTGAGTAAATTCCAAGTAGTATTCTGGGGCACGTTTCTAAGAGAAAGCATGAAATGTTAACAAAATTTTTTACCATTTCCAGTTGCCACTGTGCATGATACACTTCTGGGAAAAGCTTGTGGAGTGACGAGGTCACCGGACCGAGGTGGTTGGCGATGTCGATGTTTTTGCAGGAGAACGAAGGTCCAAGTCTTTAGGATCCTGGTGATCCTTGCTTTACTGTATGGTTGTGAGACTTGGATGCTAACCAGTGACCTAAGATGTTTTTGGTACTAGGGCTCTTTGAAGGATCCTTGGGTAGCGCTGGAGTGACTTTGTGTCAAACGAATGGTTACTTGGGGAGAATCAGATGAGGAGTATCACTTGCATTGTGAGGGAATGTAACCTGCGACACTTTAACCATATGGCGTGTTTCTCTGGTTATGATCTAGCAGTGTTGAGGACCCCAGCAGGAGGAGAAGGCAAAGGGGATGCCCACGTTCATCTCGCTGCAGCATATAGACGGCTACTTTCATCAAGTGGGAATGGACTGGATGATTGTCTGCCTGGGTGGTTGCCATCCGGGAAGATGGCTCTGTAGGATGGTGGATGCTCCGATGTGCTGCACCAGTGCATGGTCCCAGACCTGACGTGATCTGACTGTGCGTGTGAAACCAGTTGGTCTCCCAGTGGAAACTTATGAGAAATGCAATTTCATCTTCTGCCATCCTCTGCTTGAGAGCACCTCCTCCACTATACATATCGAAAGACCTCTGAAAAGTTTCAGAATATAGCGGGCCTAGCGACTTTGAGAAAGTGTGCAATATGACCATTATATTTGGTTACACAGACTAATTTGATATATCCAGAAACTGTTCAGGTATAGCATTCAAGTCCAACAGGACCAGTAGCCAGAAAACCAGATTGTAAAAAATTCCATAGTTTAACCAAATCAGACTACCATATTTTCTGGACTATAAGTCGTACTTTTTTGTTTGTCTGGTCCTGCGACTTATATTTCGAAGTGACTTATATGCAAAAAAATTAAAAAATACTGCATTACCATCTACATGCATGACAAGCTGCTCCTGTATACTCATCTGAATGAGGTGCTGTCTGATCCACTCTCCAGAGCAGAAGGTGGCAGTAATGCACCATTAAGCTGGATACCATCTGCCATAAAACAAGAAGAGGAAAAAGAAGGTCTGAATTAGGACATGCTGGGTGTTAGAGTACAAGCAAAATTAATAAATCATGCTCTCAAACTGAAAGACCACGCTCTTGAATAAAGAGAGGGAATAATATTCAGACTGCACTTTATGGGACAGCCAGAACCACAATGGAGGAGGACAGTAAGTTGTTTGCATTTAGTGAAGGAAACGTGCACACATTTAGCTCCATATTGACGTTTTCATCTGTTCGGTAGCGAGAAGAAGCGGTTTATTCTGAGTTTTTTGTACCTCGTACAATAACATTAATTAGCCCATTAGCTTCTGCTTGCCAACAGAGTGTTTGCATTATAAATAAATAATGCACTGTTTGAATGAATTTTCCTTCTTGTTACATGAAGCAGTAGCACCACGTTACAAAAATACATGCGACTTATAGACCGACACGACATACATGTTTTTTCCTCTTTATGATGGATTTTTGGACAGATGTGACTAATACTCTGGTAATCTGGAAAATACGGTGAATTTTTTTTTGAACACTGACTCCACATTCATCAATTGTCAGTAATCTCCTCAATCTCAGCAATTAATTTGGAGTATCAATGATACATGAGCCAGCAGAAATCATGGGTAAAGTAAAAGCGACCTCCTATCTGCGTTATGAGTGCAGACTAGCGTAATGACAGCTGTGATTGATTTCTTCAGCGTAATGATGTATTCTGTGAAGACGAGGTGATCACAGTGGTATGCCGATAAAAAAACACCACTGCTGTAAGTGGAGTTATAGGGATTAGCCCATTAGGCTAAATCAGCTAATTACATGGAGATTTTCTTACTGTTCCTCGAGCTAATTAATTGGAACGACTACCACTACTGTGTTCAGGAAATGAATCCTCAGAGAAGAAGAGGTAAAATAAAACACGTCAGGCACTTTCATGCACCTGAGAAGCGGAGAGAAGGAACTTTTTATCCACCGTTTTCCTCACATCATATCACCTTAGAGGCGAGAAAAAGCTCCCAGTTTTCACTGGTACAAAAAAAGAAGATGAAGTAGTTTGGATTTTAGCGCCGTCTTATTCTCTGGTGTTTAAATTAGGAGAACACTTTCCAGTAAAAGGCTCCAGTGCAACTAAAGACAAATCAGCAAAACATACTGTACAACAAACAAACCATATACCCGACTGTAAGTATGAAACTTTAGGCTTTACTTTAAGTGGAATGTTCCCCTGTCGCAAGTGAAAGGGAACGTGGCCAACAGCAGGAACAGGTCTTTCTGGAGAGATCTAGATATGGGATGTTTTTAGGAATCATCACACCAGACTTCCTGGGCTTGGTCATCAGAAGTGTATCTGTATGCGGTGAAAGTGTTGAATTTCCAGAGACACTTCACTTATCTCGGCAGTCACATTCATGTATCTGGGTCCTCGGCCTTCGAGATCAGGAAACGCCTGGAAATTGGAGTCAGCGGTGTTTGGCAATGCCGATATCTTTGCAGGAGAACGAAGGTCCAAGTCTTTAGGGTCCTGGTGCTTCTTGGCTCACTGTATGGATGTGAGACTTGGATGCTAACCAGTGACCTAAGGTGACGACTGGATGTATGTGGAACCAGGTCTCTTTGGAGGATCCTTGGGTACTGTGGGAATAACTTTATGTCAAGCGAATGGTTACTTAGGGAGACAAAAATGAGGAGTATCAGTTGCATTGTGAGGAAACGTCAGCTTCGACATTTTTGGACATGTGGTGTGTGTTCCTTTAGGTATGATCCAGCACGCAGGTGCCTCAGTGCTGAGGACCCCAGTGGCTGGAGAAGGTCAAGGACACGCCCACTTTTCACCTGACCGCAGCAATGAGATGGTTACTTTTGAGAAGTGGGGATGGACCAGTTGTCTGCATGGGCAGTTTTCATCCAGTACCTGGGGTTGTTGTGAGGTGTGTTAGATGCAGCCCTTCATATCTCCATGGGAGTGGGCCCCCTCATGAGCGGGCCGTCATGTTGCACTACCATATTGATACAGTAGCCCAAAAGGGACATACTTTATCTTTCACATTTTGCAGCGTGGCCGGAAGATTGAGGAAAAAATAAGAGGAATCAGTGTTTACTCCTTTCTGCACTGTCTACTGGTTGCTAGCGCAGGCTAACATGTTTGAGAACCCTCGTTTTTGTGAAATGGAGGATCATACATGTTGTTTATCACGAGAGAAGGCAAGGGAGCATGAATCCCCGTCGCCAAAGAAGTGAAAATGCAAAATCATGACCAGTGATGGCATCATGCAATGTGCAACCTCACCACTAGATGACACTAAATCCTACACACTGTAGCTTTAACAAAAACCTTTTTTTGGCCCTTTATGTGACTTGTATCAACTCCTACACAATAACCTTGACTAATTTTCAGTCTTTTCTCCCTCGAAACATTATTTATCCAGGTTTTTAACTTACGTGTCCTCGTAAACAGTGAGGCACCTGTCCACAGCAGCTATAGTTTAGCAGCCCGGTGCACGCACGCGTTGCATAAATTAGGTATTGAACGCATTCTGTAAGGCCCTGAAAAAAAATGAGGTGAAAATGTTTGCTCTTTGGTCAACAGCAAATTATTTTATGAATAAGGAAAACAAGAAGAGAAAAAGTGCAATGATTTTACTGCAATGCCGCGTTCATTTCAGCCTCTTCCATCAGCCGAGAATAACCACGGCGCTCCCACTCACCGCGTGGAACGGGTCTCACCTTGAAGGCACTCAAGCTGTAAATTGACAGTCAAAACATCGCTGGCTTTTAACCAGAGCCTCGCCGCATATATCCAGTCTGGTCTGGTCAGTCGCTTAACTCTGTGAGACCAAGAATTAATAAAAAGTGCACAGATGAAAAGTCTACGAGTACAGCCTGAACTCAAGTGCCAGACATGTGGAGGGGAATAAAAGAATAATAAAAAGAAAGAAAAAGTTGAGCGGCAATTAGAGGAACAAAGTGTGCCGGAAAAGATCAGCAGCCTCCACACACCAAACTCCCAGAGACACACTGCAAGAAAGAGGAAGTCAGACAGAAAGACAGATCAATAGGCAGAAAGATCGCTGACTGATGGATGGACTCAAGACACATCACGCAGGAAGGAAGATGGACTGCTAGAAAGACAAGTACACACACAAAGAGACAACACAGACAGAGACCCACACAGAGACAAAGACGGCTGTATGCAAAGATACAAAGCAGACAGGGAGTCACACAGAGACAAAGACAGCTGCATGCAAAGAGACAAAGCAGACAGAGACGCACACAGAGACAAAGACAGCTGCATGCAAAGAGACAAAGCAGACAGAGACCCACACAGAGACAAAGACAGCTGCAAGCAAAGAGACAAAGCAGACAGAGACCCACACAGAGACAAAGACAGTTCCATGCAGAGAGGAGACAAAGCAGACAGAAAGAGACACACAGGGACAAAGACAGATGCATGCAAAGAGACAAAGCAGATAGACCCACAGAGACAAAGACAGGTGTACACAAAGAGACATAGCAGACAAACAGATACACAGGAACAGATGCAAATACACAAAGACAGACACAATAACAAACAGAAAGACAGAAGCACAGAGACAGACACTCAAACACCAATAAGAGAAACAGAAAGAGACAGACAGACTCAAAGACGATAGACACACCAGCAGGTGCAAATACACAGAGACAGATGCAGAGAAAGACAACAGTCTAGACAAGAGGTGAGAGTGAAAGACTAACTGTGTGTTTGAATCAAAACCACTTTATTTTTCTGCTTCTGTCATTTTAGTTTCTGTTTGGACTGTGAGGTTATTTCCCTCCTCGATGACGTCACTAAACGTCTCACTGTCCTGAGCTGAGAGACAGGGACGGATGCCACAGAGGAAAAATAACCAACGTGTAGAGAGACAAAGACGGAGAAAAAGGTCGTCACGTAAAAGACGCAGATAGAAAAGCGGCGGCGGTGGGCGAGTCACTTCCAGCTCTGAGACTCGTTCACAGGTGTGGGTGGAAAGAGGGAGCGAGCAGAAGAAGAAAAAGAAGAGAAAAAAATCAAATGTCTGGGTTTTCACACCGTTAATTTAGCCGTGCAGAGCCC
>OMMV01176027.1:0-14504 GCA_900302635.1 Chatrabus melanurus | reverse complement strand
CCAAAAATTCACTGGGCTTCATACCATAAATTATGTCTTACCGTTGCTGTTATTTGATCATAATCAGGTCTGAGCGTGCAGAAATCCATTTGTAGCCAGTATCCAATGTTCCTGTGTCACTCTGAAATGATCCCCGTTCGCTTTTTGCTGAGTTTTTCATTGTGGAGAGGCGGAACATTTCCCACGTGGGCTCGGATATACTTCCTGGTGATTGACGAATGATCTTGCTGATGGAATTTTGGGGCCCGCCTCTCAATTCTATTGGCTCTGACGCTTCGAAAGAGCCGTCACTCAAGCAAGATAAGGCCAAGCGTAACAGCTCATTGTGTCTCACACTTTTTTTTTTTTTTTTTGGACAAGTCCCAAAATCGGAGTGCACCTTATAAACGGATGCGCCCTTTACACGGAACTTTACGGTACTTCAAACGTGAGTTCTCTGACTGAAATGAAAATGCTGCCTGTTTTGTGTTATCTCATAGTATTTCTCTTGAAGTATCAGGGATATGATAATGGATTAGGCATTTTTATTATAAATTATCTGTCTTGTAAACTAACAAAACTACTTTCTCTGACTTTTTGAAACAAGACTTTCATTATCAACACCTACCTGAAGCTGCTCCCTAAAGGTGAGTGTTGGGGCCTACTCTGAACAAGAAGTGTTCAGAGTAGTCCAGGTGGTGTGAGTCTCTGTAGTATGTGCCTGTCAAAGATGGGCCTGTTTTAGAGAACACATTAAAATTTTATGACCTCAGTAGAATTTAGGTCAACCAACTTCATTTTCATCAGACCAGCAACTTTTAATGTCTTGTGATGACTCAATCTATTCTCAAACCAACCTATACTCTTTGAAACAATCAAACTCTTCTGTATTTTGTGCCTCCATCACTGAAAATCAGTTGTGCATGTATGTGTTCAGATACGTGCTGGTGGGTTTGAGTACTCCCCTGGGACTCTACACATCTACTCAGACAGTCTGCTGACCCTTCCTGCCATCATCGGTATCGGAGGAGGTGGTGGCCTGCTCCTATTGGTCATCATTGCTGTGCTAATTGCCTACAAGAGGAAGTCAAGGGACGCTGATCGTACCCTGAAACGTTTGCAGCTACAGATGGACAACCTAGAATCCAGAGTAGCTCTGGAGTGTAAAGAAGGTAAGCTAAAAACAAAAAAAACCCTTTTCATTCTTTCATCCATAATCTGTTCCAAATTAGACATTCATAATTTTACAAATCATTGTAAAGTTCAACGTGTGCCCTGTGCAAGTGTGCTATCTAGGAAAATACAAGCGTCGGATCAGGACTCGGTATCAGCAGATACTCAATATTAAATGAGTTGTATTGGCATTGGGGCAAAAAAAACAAAAACATATCCTGCTGTTGTGGATCTCGGTTCTGCCTATGCTCAATTTACTCAAGAGATGAGAGCACACACGTTGTCAGTGTTGACCATGTGTGTACCACAGGAGAGAGAGAGCGCATGAACAGTGCAGAGTGCAGGGCCCTTGCACAAACTCAAAAGAATGAGAGGAAAATATTATAGTGAGAAGTGACGGTGGTGTTTTGGATGACGCTGCAAGTCTCGAATGACATGGAACAAGCCGCATCAATTATACACGGACATGTTTGTCTCTCTCTCTGTCTTTCTGTCTCTCTTTCACACTCTCTCCCTGCCTCCTCTCCTCCTTAATCCACTTTGTCAAGTGTTATAGAGTAAATTATCTCACATGAAGCAGACATTCATTTTTCTAAATACAACTTGCAACATCACTCTTTCCTTTTCCTCCCTTTGTAAAACTCAACTTGTAAAACTTTGTAAAAATTTTCACTGTGTGATTTTTCAGGCCGATCATGAGAGAATATTTGAATTTCCTGTATCTGTAAAGACCCGTAGGTCCATGGTATCTGAATGTACACATCACAAGATTCAGCTGTGTGCCATCCTGTGAGGAGACAGAAGACAAAGTGTGTGCTGGTGTTCAGGTCACAGGTCCATAGAGAAATTGTCTTCTTCATATATTATCATTTGCATTTTCTCCACAATATTTACTAAAGAGTTAATTAAGCATTCGAATCAAAAAGGGGCAGCCAATCTGTTGCTGCTCTTTTTCAATATCCACTGTACTTTTAGGAGATGCACATTACACAACACTGTGTGTGTTTGTGTGTGTCTTTTATCATTTTGTTTGTGTTTTCGTGCACAGAATTGTAAATCAGGTGTGTTTAGCTTTGAATGATATTGGACGGGGTCCTAATAACCTCGGTTTTCTTTGGGACTTGTCTGTTTTTATAAATTAATGTCCAAGTTTGGATAGGATTTCTGCATGTCCATTTTGCCTCAGTTCCCCTCCGCAGGATTTCTTCCCTTAAGTTGAGAATCATTTAATGTAAATTGCTGTGCAGACTTTTAATTATGTGCCATTTAAGACATGCATTTCAAGTGTTGTTCAGTAGTCTTGTAGACTGTCCTGTTACTGCTGTCTGCTGTAAGTATTAATAGAAAAAAACCCCTCAAGAACCATGTGATAGAACATACAGTATTTGGTAAGTATTGGAACATCCATCCATCCATTCTCTATACCCGCTTATTAAGGGTCACGGGGGTGCTGGAGCCTATCCCAGCGGTCATTGGGCGAGAGTATTGGAATAACAAGACCAAATTTTTTATTTATATTTATTTATTTTTGTTGCTATACACAGAAGGCATTTGAGGCTCACATCAACAGATAAATATGAGAAGGCAGTATGAAATGTTTGATAGTTGTTTTAAATTAAATTCATCATTACTTTTGTACATTTTGTGAAATAGTTGCCAGTAACACAGTGCATGTGCAAATTGTATATCTTGGGTCCAAACATGTAAAATGGGGGGTACAGTCCTATAAGGGATAAGTGTGCTTTCCAAAAAATGTGACAAGCAATTGTTGATGGTGGTGGGCAGACATTTAGTGGTTGAGATGACATTTCAAAAATGTGTGGTCATAGTCTTTTTTAGCGTCAGTTTAAGATAGTTATTTTTGACATTTAAGCATTTAACAAACATAATTACTCTTCAAAAATAATCCACTAATGTAAACAACTCAGATTCCTAGGAAGTAAAGCATTGTGTTGTTTTCACCCTAAAGTACCCCGCCCCGCCTGCTGTACACCCAGCTGGCCTGTAGAGAAGAGACAGTGTGTGTGGGCGGAGGAACAGATGAAGCGGGCTGTCCAGTGTTTATCGTTGAGTTTTGTGAGTCTTTAGGGAAAAGACGTTTGGTTCAGTCATCCATGACAAGCAAGCATCACACTGTACACTGTCATCTAAACTAACAAATTAACATTCATGGATAATTTGTTACACATTATATATAAAAACTGTTGACTGGCAAATGTATTTTATAAACCAGGTTATGTAATAGAAATATTTTTGGGATGCTGCATGAGTTGGCATTAACACAGACTTTATAATAAATTGCTGTTGTATTTATGCACTGGTTTTCCCAGTCTCTTTGGCTCTTTGTTTTTGATTTTTTTTTTTTTTTTTTGGAAGGACTAACCAGAAGCATTCAAACTCTCACAAACTAGATATTAATAGAGGACAGGCAGACTTACCTTTTATATAAAAATAATCAGACTATTGACCATCTTTACTGTGTCTCCACATGTATTTATTATTTTCAAACCCATTATGCAAGCTCGTAAAATGTTTGACTGCCCTGCTAATCACAGGTAAAAAACAGTCATTAGTCAGTCAGTCAGTGGGTCCACAAAATTCTGCAAGTAATTCCATAAACACTACTGGAGATTCAGCTCTGAAAATTTGGGTTCTGATAGATACAGGTGAGGACCAGTGAACCTCCAATTTTGGGCCATGATGGCATCTTTTAACATGCACAAAAGCCGTAACATAAAATACATTCAGATAGGCCTCTCAAATAATTCTGAAGCCTTGTTGCTAATCATAGAATTCTGGTGGCCATTAAGTCCACAGTTGCTTATATATTGTTATTATTTTTACATTTGTGGCCAACTAAGCACACTATTGTTATTGTTGTTTTTGAATATGTCTGCATTTTTTTTGAATACGTCATTAGTTTAGAGATGTGGTGAGTGTTTGTTTTTTTTTTTAGTAATGCGACAGTCTCGACTTTTCACAAGCCACTGTAAGATGGGCATGAGGACATTAGAAAATCATTGACCAATTCATAAACATAGATCAGTGACCCTGTGAATGAGAGACTGCAGCAATTATGAACAACTGTAATATGACCAAACTACAGCATGAATATCCACATACTGTAGGTTGTTATGAAACTATAAATGACGTGTTTGTGCAACATATTAAATTTTTTTTTTTTAATATTAGTAGATAGAGAGCAGGCAAACTGATCTATAGATGACTATTTAAAATATGAAACCCATTATTACTGAATGGTTAATGTTATTTATGCTAAATATCATATACAGGTGTCATCATTTGCTTTTATTTTTTTTCCCCTTCACTTTTTGATATGTGAAACAGTGACTTAGCTGTCCTCTTAGCAAGAACACTTCTTTTTGATTAATGTTGATTCTTGCTGAAAATAAAACTATGAATTGCAGTTTACAGTATGAAGGGCAAAAAATCACTTTAAAGTGCACTGAAATGCAAAATGTTCTTTGCAAGTTCTTGTATCCACACTTGAATTTTGCTGCTTTTAATTGGTATAATATGTGCTGAAACATTAACTTGAGTTCAAAGTTAATTTGTGTTGTCTTAATCAAAACAGTACAATGTTTATGATGATTTTTCCTTCATTAATAGACATTTTATAATCAGCTTACCCCACCCATCATATTAAGTTGGATGATAGTAGCTCACAGAGCATTAATGTTAGTGATGTGCGGGTCAGGGTTTTTTAACACCTGCACCCACCCGAACCGTCATGAGAGCCAATCTGCACCACCCGGCCCACTAAAATATGCACTGATACACCACCCAAACCCTACCCAACTTGCAGAATTTTTTTTTTTTAAAAAGAAGCCAATGGGTCTATGTTGCAATGGAATCCATGCCATTGAGGTAGAATGTCTTCTTATTTAATCTACATTTTAAAAAGGATAGATACTGCTACAAACAACAAGGATTTGCACTGGGAGCTACAGCAAAGCAGCTACGCCACAGCAAGGGCACTTAGGAAACACGCAGAAACACCAGCAACAGAGAAAACACCAGTCATGGAAGAATAAATCAAACAGTACAGAGGAATATACTCAGTGAAAGAAGAACACAACTAGGAACCACAAAACAAGGTAATAAAATAAGCCGCGTGATGTACGCAGGTGTGCGCACGACCATGCCCAGTGACACTTAGGCTTCGTGTCCATATAGCATTTTTTTTCTGGCAGAAAAGTTGAGAGAGCACCCAGAAATGCTTCATCCCAGTGGTTTCAGTGTTTTCAATGGGGAAAAAAAGCCTGCGTTTGGTATTTGTTTCAATGACAACAATAAACAGCTAATGACTATCTTATGGCAATAAAAAGTACTCACAATCAGCTGGAAAATAGCATCTCTCCAATCTGCTATCACACATGAGTTTTTTTGTCTCTATTGTGATAGATTTTGAGTGACAAATCAGCTGACTGTATACAGAAATGGCAAAAACAAACTTCGCGTCTTCCATGAGGGTGAAAGGTTTCGCTCCATCTGATTGGTTGCCTGAAAAGGCGCTGCAGTGACATCACAGTACCTTTCTGAAAAGTTCAGATATTTTCAACTTAAAACGCTAGGAGTGTCCGCACAAAAAAAGCGAAGCGCTCTGATTAATGACGCTGGGTGCTGCGTTTTTTTTTTTTTCTCTAGGCGGCTGCATGAGGCCGCATAAGGTCTGCTGTCATTTAGAACAATTGAAAAAAGATGCTGCCACTCTGAAAAAATGCTATATGGACATAGGGACTTAGTGGGAACTCTGCTTTGTCTCTTTTTGACCTGTCCTGCCTGCACCCACTATATTTTCTGACTAAATTTACCCACACCTGCCCAACCTGCGAGTTGACCCGCGGGTTACGGGTTGATCCGTGCATCACTAATTAGTGTTGGAGGTGTGTGTTTTGAATGTCACTTGAAAATAAAAATTATTTCAATTTCCATAAGTGGTCTAGTTGCAAACTAAAAAAAAAATCTGAATTTGTTATTATATTCAGTATGCGGGAGGTTGATCTAATGATTCAAGACTCCTTGAAGTACATTAGCATACTTCCATCATAGTTGGCCATGTTGAACTTGTCACCTACTTGATATGTTGTGTTTAATCGATGAAGTCGTGGTAACATAGCAACAACCATACGGGACGTTTTGTTGCCTTGCATGCAGATTCGTAATAGTGTCTAATCTGTTTATGATAAACGGTTTTGACAGAAACCTGCCAGCCAACCAAAAACAAAGTGTTTTTCTGTGGCCATGGCAACATCTTTCCATCCATGTGACATACCGCTCACTCTTCTTTAATCACAATCATACAGCATTTGATGGATGGGCGAGCAAATCATGAGAGAAGGTTGAGTCAAATTTGAGTCGATAAAATGTTTTTCTCCATTATCCTTTCTTCTATTTTCCCGTCCTATTTGTTTCTGTTCTCCTCTCTCTCGTGACTCTTTTCTTTACCGTTATCTGACCTTTACCTCCTGAGCTTTCACTCTCCTTTGTTTTATCCTTTGTTTTTCCCCTTTTCTTTTCATTCTTTAATTTCTCAGCTTCTTCTCTCATCCTTTCTTCTTTCTTTTCCTTTATCATGCTTGTTTCCTCACCACTTCATGTCTCTTGTGGATCAAACAGTCAAATAACAGCTGGGGGGAAATTATGCATTAAAAACTCATCCATCGCTCTCTTAATAATTATCCACTCATGCAATTAATTGACTTTCCTTTCCAGGAACTTTGTTTCTCTCTCCAGCTTGTTTTCTTTTCTTTCCTTTTTTTTTACTCTATTGTTTAGTGTCGACAAGCAAAGATTGAAGTTGCTTCTGTATCAGACATAAATTTGCCAGTAACAGTTACTGCATTTCTCGGCTCCCTGCATCAATCAAAAGATCTTTGATTGTGAAGTAACTTCTTTACTAGATTGGTGTGAGTCTGTTGCTATACGTGTCTGTCTTTTCAGAGATTCAGCCCTCGTTGTTGTCTCTTTCCTGATCAGGGCTGACCTTTATCTCGCGCCCTCTCTGTCTAGCTCTTTTTTTTTTTTTTTTACAAGAATCAATTCAATTTGCTTATACAGTGCCAAATCACAACGTCAGTTGCCCCAAGGCACCCCATAAGCAAGCACATTGGTGACAGTGGTAAGAAAAAACTCCCTCTGTTTTTTTTTGTTTTGTTTTTTTTTTGTTAAAGGGGGGAAAAAAACACACAATGACCATACTAACAACACAGAACAAAATGACAATAAAGAATTGTCAGAACATGCAGTGACAGAAATAGTGCACCTAAGTAGGCCATGGGCTTAGTAGGGTCCACGTGCACAGAGTTTTTGGGCCTCTAGAATATGAAATGGAATTGTAACAGTGAAAAAACTGGGATACAGTAGGAGTTATAGCCACATCTAACTACAGTATGGCTAAATTTTTCAGCTGATAAATATAAGGGGTACACTGCCTTTTTCTGTTGTTGTTTCTTTGGTATTTAAAATACATGTTTAATATGGCTACATAAGAAAGTTAGAGCTTTATTATGATCTATAACACATTTGTATACTAGGTACAACATAATTCCCATTGTATTCCAGTTTTTGTATGACAAGCATAGAATAAGGTGTTGCCATAGTCAATTCTAGATTAAATAAAAACATGAACCAAGGTCTTTGCATCAGCCATGGCCAGGAACTCTACCTGAAATTATGCCCTGTTTGCAGTGTCTTCCTGCATTATTTTCCCTTCATATGTCTGACAAGTTCTGGCTCAGGCTCCTCTGTAACATATGTTTACAGGGCTGTCGCCTCAATGTCATTCATTTACAGTAAAACATGCAATGTGATTCATAGGTTAAGCACAAGTACCAAAAGGACATCTGTCTTCAACATTATATATTTTTAGCACGTGTTGGAATTTTTTGTAACTATGGTAATGCCAGTTGGTCAGAAACAGTCAGTCCACGTTCAACATATTACTTTCAGCTTTATTCAGACCCACAACCAGGAACCGTCTTCCAGTTATAATTTCTCCTCATGTGTCCCTTATGTGTCCCCAACGGACACATAAGGCAGTAATGTTATGTTCTAGGCACTGCACTGAGGTTTATTGTGCTGGACACCACTGTGTATCAACCACAAACGTTGTGGCACACAAGTGGTTGCAGAGTAATTCACACATGCCATGTGTAATGTTAAATGGTACAGCTGTTATTGTATCAATACGAATATACTACACCACTTAAAACAAGATTATTCAGCATCCTTCAGCCTGTCACCTCCTCTCTTTGTTTGCTCCTCTGCTTCATATGCACTGCAGCCTTTGCAGAGCTTCAGACAGATATCCATGAGCTGACCCAGGAGCTGGATGGAGCCGGGATTCCCTTCCTTGATTATCGGACCTATGCCATGAGGGTCCTGTTCCCTGGCATTGAGGATCACCCTGTGCTCAAGGAGATGGAGGTACGGGTCAGTACATTACCAACCCAATCTGAATAAATAAATAAATTAGAAGTGCACTATCAGATTGTATACTTCTGCCAAAGACCAATCCACCTAATCTTCCAATGTTAATAAAAAATCTTGCAGACTTTTCATTGTGCCACTTTATGTTAATACAATTTAACAGTGTCTGTTCCAGTTTAGGTCCAACATTTTCATCCAGTTTGTTTTAAAAAAACAAAAAACCATGAGTTGTATTATCACACCCCATCATGAAACATTAACAACAAAAAATTAAAATCTTTCAGTTCTGCACCTTAATAAAATATGGATCTGCTCTAAAATTTCACAGTGTTTGTCCAAGGTCAGGTCCAAACTTTTCAAAATCTGTGGTAAAAATCTGTTTATTAGGGAAAAACCCAGTCTCATATTGTAAAACAATTTTAAAATATACTCGCTCCACCCCTTTATCCAGTTGTACCCAAAAAAACGGAATAACATTTCTTTGAAGATACATCTAAACCTTTCACTGAATTTTGTGAAAATTTCTTCATTACTTAGTCCTTTAGTCTAATACAAACCAGAATATTTTCTTTAATACAGTGAGTAAGAATGTAGGAGTTCAGTTTCAGCAAGTAATTTGTCAATTTACAGCTCCTTTTAGCTGTTCAAATTCAGAAAATTTATTTGCAGTCCAACATGTCTGACTCACACTGTAGCCACTGTATTTGCCTTTTTCTGATTCTCGCAAATGTAAAAATATTGGTGCCAATTTGTGGTGTCTAATGCCTCGTGTCTCTCACAGACATTAACAATATATTTTATCATGTGCCTCTGAGGATGACAAAGCTGACCAAAAGCTAAGATGCAAGTAATGTGACTGGCCAAGATACTTGTAGGCTTTTCAGGTCTCGGTATCCCAATCCTCTTCTAGAAAGGTCTCAAAGCTGTTGAGAATGTTTGGGATTTCTTCAGCTTGTACCTCCAGGGGTGGTATTCCCAGTATCTATCGAGATGGTTCTTGAGCATGTCAAGTGTTGGAGCAGTAGCCACTTTGTCAGACAAGGAGTTCCAAGGCTACATGAATGGAAAAGAAATTGTCTCAAGTTCATTCTTGACTGCTGCATAAATAACTCGAGGCTGTGTACTCAGGTATTCATGTCAGAGGATCACTTCAAGATGGTTCCTACTTTCTTGTTTTAGCAGTTGTAGACTTATATCGCGTGTTATCTTTGTTTTCAAAATGTTAAGGTTGGCAGTTTTCAATCTGTGTAGTGTTTGCTCATGGGACCGGTCTTACATACCACGTAGCACTTTTGTAGCTTTCCGTTGGACGTTCTCTAATGTGTGTATCATGTAATATACTATAATGCATCTTGGGTTCCACACTAGTGCCCTGTATTCAAGATGTGGCCTAACCAGTCCTTTGTAAAGTAACATGAAATTTTCTTCAATTAAGTTGATGAAAGATCTGCATATGATTCCCAAGAAGGGGTTAGCTTTATTGACTCTCACACTGATGTCCTCTATATTAGCTTGTTGACTGTGGTTACTCCAATATCCTTTTCCTTAGTTACATATTTGAGCTGATGTTTGTTTCCGCCAAAGGTGCATGCTGTGTTTATCATAAGATTACCTAACCTATTTGGTTTTACATTTTTTGGGGTGAAACTCTGCATCACATCCAAAACACAGTGTCCTGATCGCTCCATAATTTGACATATAACTTGGTTTCATCTGTGAAAAGGAAGAGCATTGAATTTACAATATCTGGCAGGTCAGTGATTAATAGAACAAACAGGAATGTCTGAACAATGACCCTTGCGGCATTCCATTTGTAACAATCCTCCAGGTGGAGTGAGACCAAATTCTTTATTTCCAGTCTGTAAGGAAATCTTGGATCCGGTTTGCTATTTCTCCTAGCAAAATGATTATTAATATTAGTTTTCAGCCAGCTCCTTTGCACTTATCACCACTGAACCACATTAACGCACTTGTCACCATTTGAACCACATTAGCAGGTGAGTCTAAACACTCCAAAGATCAGGTGTACTTACAACTGAATGTGGTATGCTGGCACTGCCTGTGCTATTAAAATGCAGCCCAGTATATTAAAATGTTAGCATTTACACTACATCTAGAGACACAGATGTGCCTTTGATACCAAGCCTTTAACATTAGGTGTCAGCCAGGTAGAGAGGTAACGGGTGCTTAAGTATTTTATTGTTATGGCTAGACTTCCTTCCCCTTCCCTGTTTATTTCCCCAGGGCTTGCTGCTGTAATCCAGTGGCCTGTGTAAAGCAACCATTGCGAGCTTTATTGCTCTATGTGACTGCCCTCTCCTCTTAGCCAGACAGCGAGACTATACACCAGCTGTGCGCATGCACAGACACATCCACAGTCCTTCATGTAGTATGTGCATGTACCCTCACAAAGTCTAGAACATACAGTATACATGCTCTATGTATTTGATGCTCCATCTGTTCTTTTCTCTCCTTGTCTCTTCAAACACACACACATCACATTCACTATCCACCCTGGAGGCCCGAGAATCTCATTTAGCACTTTACAGAGAAGCCCAGACACTTTATTATGGCACTTTGAAAAAGAAAGAATAGATGTTACCATGGTACAATAGGATTACAATAGAGAGAGGGGCGGTGGAAACTGTGTGAAAGAGACACACAAAGAAAAATTAAAATGAGGGAAGACCAGTGATGTGAAACAGTCAACAATAAGTGTGAGAAAGAATTAGAGCAGTGAAGAAAGACAGAGATGTCTTCAGGGGTTTTCATCTGTTGTTGATGAGTAGTGACAGGTGCCAGCTAGTGGAACATGCGGGGTCCACCTCTGTCACAAACACTGACACACACAGACACATTCTTTCTTTGCCCTGACAAGTCTTTCCTTATTCCTCTCTTTTTATCTCACCTTCCATGTGTTTTGAGACAATCTCCACCACACTGGGCTCATTCAGGCCAGGCTGATTAGATCTTTTTGGAAACTTCCTTGGATGTAAAAGCTAGAATTCCCAGAAACAGCAGGTCTGTGAGTTTGTTCACTTGTTAATCAAACATTTACTTAAGGGCTTTTAAGGAATACAATGGATTCAGCAAAGTGTAAATGTGACTATCAGACTCAATTTAAGATATGACCTGTCAAACTGGGATGCTTTGATAAATTGAAGTCTTCAAATTTTTTTGATTATAAGAGATTTGTGATTTACCTGTCTACCAGAGCATATTGGAGTTGAAGGCACTTCATGAATGTGACCACAAACTGAAGAATTATTCTTTAACCTCAGGGTGATTACATGGAAATCTGATGAACAGTATTGGAATTACAGTACTTTTTTGTGTACTGAGGAAAACTTCTAAAGCAACAAACGTATATGTCACTATACTGTATTGGATAACAAATATGTTACCAGCAACTTGATTTTGGACAGTAATTCCTTTAATTGGTATTGACGTATTCTTTTGTGCCAAAAAAGTACTCTTCCTGGTAGCCCCCCCTACAATGTCCACAGTTTACTGGTAAGCTCATGTTTATGCATTGTTCATTGGCTAATCATTTCAAAATTTGATGAATTAATATCGAATGTAGGGTCCACATTAAGTATTGGATTACATCATTCTATTGATGGTACAGTTACATCAAAATGAAATTGAATTGGAAGAACAGCTGTCAGCAACAGCACTCCATGTCAATGTGCCAACTATTTCCAGGGTGTGTAGTCGATAAGATGACAGAGTCAGCATGAATCACCAATCACTTGTAACTACGATTCAACAATATGTCACTATCATTTACAACATCCCTTCTGTCCTGCTATTGTTACTGATGCACAAACCAGACGACATCACAATTTCTGATACAGTCTGCAGGAAGATGATTGGTGAAACCGACTGATTTTGTTGATTCAGAAGGGCACTTTAAGTTTGTGAATATGCAAAATGTGCAACAAAATGTTTCTTTTTATAATTAGAATGGCAATGATCTATGCCAAATTCTAGAGAATATATAAGACTATCATGCCCATTACATCAGAGTGTTGCAGTGTATATTGTCCTCAATATACCATATGTAATCTTCAAATACACCTTGTAATGCAGTGGGACCCAGAGTAGTACCCTCTCTGTTCATGCACCAACTTCAGCAGCCCTGCATGTCCCTTGGGGGCCCTGATGTGTTACAAGGGTGCAGGTATACAGGGCACCCCCCACAAAGTGGACAAGGGACATAGCGACTCGGAAACAAACCTCGGTAAGCTAGAGAGATACCACCCCAGATGCTGCCCAAGCTCATAATTGGCCTGTTGGTCTTACGTGCCCTGAAAGGATCCCGGCTTGTGGTCTTTCCCAGCTGTCAGCAGTACTTTCCCTGTAGTCAGCAGATCGTTCCCTGCAGTCACTGAAGCTTTTCTTAGAGTCAGTCCAAAGACAGGGTTTTATAATCTTCAAATACACCTTGTAGTGCAGCGGGACCCAGAGTAGTATCCTCTCTGTTCACGCACCAACTTCAGCAGTCCTGCACTACCCTTGGGGGCGCTGATGTGTTACAAGGGTGCAGGCACACAGGGCACCCCCCACTAAGTGGACAAGGGACATAGCTACTCAGAAACAAACCTAGGAAAGGTAGAGAGATACCACCCCAGAAACTGCCCAAGCTCATACTTGGCCTGTTGGTCTTATGTGCCCCTGAAAGGATCCCAGCTTGCGGTCTTTCCCAACTGTCAGCAGTACTTTCCCTGCAGTCAGCAGATCTTTCCCTGCAGTCACTGCAAGGTGTATTTGAAGATTATAATACCCAACCATATGTAATTCCTGTTCATAAAGAACCAAAAGCAACTGTGGCTGCTGCATTCTGTCAATGCAAGGTATGTGCTTTGTCATCAATATTTAATTTACAAGTGAGCAGATAAAATATATTGACTGTGATTGAAGTTTTGGATTTGGAATCTGTTGCTCTTACTTATCAAAATGAAGTCACTGCCAGTGCATAGAGCCATCATCAGGCTGAAAAGCCAATACAAACCCATCAGAGAGGTTGTGGCCACATCAACTATTTGGTTAATTCTTTCAAAAAAAAAAAAAAAGACATGGCTACAGATATGAGACTCGTATCTGGCCTCCACCAGATTTCCACGTATACCCAGTGGTAGTATGAGTGCGTGGCGCTACAACACTCTGAGTGGCTATGACAAAACCCAATAATATTAACAATGTGTTGCAGTATTGCTGCTACTAACCCACAGATTTGGGTCAGATTACTTTGAAATGTAATCAGTTAATGAATACAAATTACATGGCCATTTTTTAAATTAGTAACATAATCCATTGGATTACAAACTAGAAAGCACTCAGAGAGCGCAAACCTCCGCCAAGGCAGTTCAGTCCCCCATAATGTGGAGATGTTCTTTTCCAGCAGACGGACTTCTGAGAACCCAATGATAATGCCAGCATAAACCATTTTGGTAGAGATTAATATCCAACTCAATCAATAAATCTTTATTTTTTTAATATCCCAGATTTACATGATAATCCGGATCACCACCAAAATCTAATCGATTGGTCCTTGGGCCATTTCCCACTTATCCTGAAAATTTCATCAAAATTGGTCCATAACTTTTTGAGTTATGTTGTGGACAAACAGACAGACAGACAAACAGACAAACAAACAGACAAACGCCGGCAAAAACATAACCTCCTTGGCGGAGGTAATAAAAGTAACTTAATATGCTTACTTTTGGATTACTTCATATTAAATAGCTGAAAATGATGCACATCATACTAAAAATGGACACAACCATAAATATTCTTTTTTTTCTTCTCTTTAGCACTTAAAAATATTATAAATCTATCCATTTTTTAAGCCTGCTTATTCCAATTAAGGTGGTGGGGTTACACCCTGGACAGGCCAC
>OMMV01176018.1:5957-17463 GCA_900302635.1 Chatrabus melanurus | reverse complement strand
ATTTTCGGGGTCATATTGTGCCATATTACTTTTTATTGACCTCATACAATTTCATGTATTTGATACTTAATGTTCATCTCCAAAGTCCCACATTTCTATGAGGGTTTTCACAGATATTCTCCTGATTTAAGCATAATTTATGACTAAATCTCCCCCATGCTCTAATTTTACCTCAGATTATTAAATCACCCCCCCCCCCTCCACACACACACACACACTTTCTCAATGGCCCAAGATTACAGCTGTATTCCAAAATCACACCAAAAAACCCCTACATCACACAGAAACACCGCCTTAATTGAGGTGATAAAAAAAACTTATGAAAATACACTGTAGTGTATGATGCACCATTTTTGATCATCCTTTTAAATGTGGTACTTCACATCCACTACAGGATTTCCACTGCATGTTCTTTTGTTTTAAAAAGACAGAAAGAACGAAATGAATGTCTGGATTTATAGCGTTTTGGCAACAAATATAAAGTTATTGTTGAACATGTTCAGACTGTGCCAATCAACAGGTTTCACAGGATAAAATGAATGTTGGTATGATCAGTGGGTCTGGGTAGAAAATCTCATTTTTCTGAAAACGGTTAAAATGGATTTATAGCATTTTGGAAAAGAGCTCTTCATTTCTAAGCCAAAATTCTTAGAGGTGGATGGTGAAAATGTTTGCAAGTAGGGTTGTACAATATTCAGAAAATTTGTTGCGATGAGTCACTGCAAAGTGAAAGGCACGTAGTAAACTGAAAGGTGACAACTCACTGCAAATTTAAAGTCTACTATTCCTGAAACGTATTTAACAATAATTTGTTTTCAACATCAAAAAATACAGATTTTTTAAAAATGAAATGTTTTAATGCTTTACACATCAATAGCACTTATGATGTAATAATAATATAATGTTGTCTTTCAGAAAAATATCATCAGAAAGATCTTGGTTATCATTAATATTCAACTGTGGGAAACAATAAGTTACCCACTGGCATAAGACCAAAAATAGAGAAAAGATTACAAGGCAGCATTAAGAGAAGCAAAGAAATATACAGAAATCTAAAGTTAGTATGACGTCAGAGCAGAAAACTCTTTTTGGAACTCTGAGTTTGATTTACATGTGCTTGGACCATTTTATAGGTAAGCAACAACAACACCAGTAGCAAATATAATATTTATAACATTAGGCATTTGACATGTTTCCACCATAAAGAGCTATATATGATATTTCTGCATCACGTACCTTGGAAAAACCGTTTACAGCAGACTACATGTGTTCGCCTAATTTCTACAATGTTATTTCTACAAATGCCCATGCTGTGTATGGCCTTGCTGTTTTAAAAAGTAAACACAGAAAACCAATTGAGCATTTCCATCACAGCTTCTGGCAAACAGTTAACTGTGAGAGAAGCCTGTTTTTTGTTTTTTTCCTTTTTTCCCTACTAGCTTTTCACCTGATGCCGAGCTGATGCGGACTTATCTCTTTCACATGTTGTTTCGGAACAAATTGTCTTTCTCAAACAATTATCAGAGTAGTGTCACTGTTGCTGTCAACATTTTACAAGCTTTAGAAAAGCCCAGACATGTGCCCTGTAAAATGCAGTGAGTGAGCAGATAAATGAGTCCATCCCCTCCACTGTGCTACAACTCAATGAGGACAAACTTGTTAAAGCCTGCTGAACTTTGATGTATCAATTGAAAAAGCAACTTTGTTATGCTTTTGTAATAACCCATACACCCGACGGCAACCTGCAGAACGCTGCCACCTCTTGCATGCCGAATGGATGATGTAAATTAGGAGCACATGTGGTTGACAGACAGACCCTTTTCACACAGAAATGTGCTAAATCAATACATACCTACTTTCAGCTTCTCCCAATTTCTACTAGGGGTCGCCACAGCAGATCCCACATGGTTCTGCATGTGCATTTGGCACAAGTTTTACGCCGGATGCCCTTCCTGATGTAACTCCACATTACAGAGAATGGTGGGGTTCGAACCGGGAACCTTCCTCACTGAAAGCGGTCGCACTAACCGCTAGGCCACCACGCCGCCCAATGTGCTAAATCAATAAACTGTTAAATTGTTTCACAGTGTTTCACAATCTCAAATAACACCGTCATAAGTCTGCACAACTTCTTACTTCTTTCTCTCTCTCTCTCAACATACAGTATTTGTGGTTTTGAACTTGCATGTAGTTTGAAGTGAGCTTGTCAGTTTGTTTTATTTCCTTAGTCTAGGTCTGGTGGCCACCAAGGTCACCACTGCTTGTCCTATTGAGAACCTGCAAATTCTAACACCCCTGAAAGGCAGCATTAGCCCAGCGCATCCATCCATCCTCCTGTCCATTAAACTATGGCCTCGTTGTTGTCTCAGATTGGACATTGGTGAAAAACCACTTATTTCTAGCCATAATTAGTATGAATGAGGAAGTAGGAAAGCGGAAGAAGAAAGCTACTGCTACAATGTGATTTTTTTTCCAAAGATAGTGATTGTTTTTTCAAATGACACTTCACAGATCACTTTTCAAACATAGCAAAAATATTGAGAAAATCAACAATAGCTTGTCAAGAGAGGCAGTGCCACCTTCGCCCTCTATTGGCCACCCACCACTGAACATAAGACTTAAATAAGACATAAATTTTGAGCATCATGTGTTTCACCTACAGTAGGTTTTTAATGTTGAGAAGCTTAACTTTTCAGTATTGATAACTTAGTTTTAAGTTCAGTATAGCTTCAACAGGACAGAAACTGTACATAAACACTGGGGGTGTAACAATTCACCGATATGAACCAGAAATCAGTTTTAAAGTTAAAGACAGAACTACATCGATATGTGGACCCCTGGATCCAATTAAATCAGGGGTGTAGTGGGCTGGGGAAAACGGGGTACGCCCTCAGCCCACTTTTTTCAGAGGAGAGGCAGCGTCCTATCAGTCGGGCGTGCAGGCACTGTGAAGGAGGTTACAGCCGAGAGGAACAGATCAGAGACTGGAGAAGAACAGCGGACGTAGAGGGCTGAAGGCCGGGATCGTTGGAGCAGCCGTCTGTCGGAGGGTGGAATCCAGGAGACGAGCCAGTAACAGCGGCGGAGAGAGTCGGCACTGACCAAGAATCGAGCACTGTGAAGTGAGCGGAAGCAGGTGGTAGAACGGTTCCGGAATTCCACTGTCAACCCGGCAGATATGAAAGTTCCTTTTGACGCCGTGGATTCATAGGGGGCCGCCTCGACAGGGGACGGGAGAGGAGACCACTCTTTTTTTATATATGTATGCACAGTATTGGATATTCTTTTTTGTCATAAACAGCGTCCTTCCACTAAAAAAAAAAAAAACTCCACTACACCACTCATCGAAATGTATGATGAACTATTCGATGGCCTATTTTAACATTATGAATGCTATTCTCTTATGCTGCTACTTCCATGTCGTCAAACTCTCATAAACGTTCAATGCAAGACTCTCATGAGACTAGTCACAGTAACGTCAGCATGGCCTGCAAGGGAAAAACAAAAGCAATGTGTCCAATAGTGTTAGGCGGTATACCCATTTAAACTTTACATTCGGTTCACAGGTTAATACTGTCATACCGGTTTAGAATGGGAAAGTTAATTTAAGCGCTTGTTAAATGTCGTTTGTTTAGTCCTGTGCTGCTTCACGTCTGTGTCGCTTCTGGCTGATGCGTCGCTGCCTAACAATGCGTTTTCTCTGCTACACTGTGATTAAAGCGTAACAAAATAAAGCAAAAAAATTGAGAAGTTCAAAGTGACATCAAATATCAAAGATAAATTTCAGTGCACAGAAATTTATGTTATGCTAAGAGGCTAAAATCAGCTGGGTTTTTCTTCTGGGGTTCTACGCTGCACTTTCTGTTAATGTATGCGGTGCTGCCCCCAGTGGTGAACAAAAGGCGAGCAGAGGCAGCGCCAACATGCTGCAGCACAGTAGTAAAAACCTGAAGATCCCTGTAGTTTTATGAAATATGTGTTTGAAGGTAAGCAATGCCACTTTTGGCTTATTCGACTTTATCATAGAAAACAACATTGAACAAGGAATTGCATCATATTGCACCGAATCAAATCTTTATATAATAAAAAGTATCATCCCTGAATCGTATCGTAGCCCATTTATCTCGATACGTACCGGATTGTTTTATAAGGAAAAGATGCACAGACATACTAAATACACAAAAATGTGTAACATTTTGGTGCATGTGTGTTTTTTCCACCCTTGGCTGAGAGAGAGGAGCAGGATTGATATTTTGCAAATTGAGCCCCACACGTTGTGATATCCCACTGTGCAGGTAAAATGGCCCGTTGTACTCAGACTCAAAAACGCTATGCATAATGTGATTACAGTCTCGGCAGAGCCGGGATTGGAAACACATCTCATGCCATTATTAGGCTCTTTGCTCAAAATGCAGAGCCGGAATTATTTGTTCACCGAACAGCAAAATGTTTGTTTTCATCTCGCCGTTTCCATGCTGCTGAAGAGCTCTGGAGAGAGCAGCAGGTGTTTCTTGATCCGAGAGCTCCGGTGCTTCTGTTCCTGACTCTGCTTTCTGACAGGATGTCACCTACCTCTCTGCTCCTTTTTCTCTCACTTTCTCTGCTGCGGTGTGCTCATCTAACTCAAACTTAATAAAGCCTCTCGACTGCATCTTCACACCTGCTCTCAAAGTCTGCGGCTGGCATGCTGTGCTCGAGTTACTCCTTATATTTTTTTCCCCCCTTCATTAGATTTACACTGGATTGACAAAAATGCCCTGGAGAGAAATTTGACTAATTTATATAGTCACCATTCAAGCGGATGAATCAGTATTATTGCATGCACTGCAGATCACTGATGGAAACTTAACTTGCCTGCAGAAAAATGTAACTACTTTCTTGTGAGTGGTTACAGAAAGAAATGTCTCAGCGACAAACCTTCAAGCCTTTATGCATACTGACATAAAATGCATAAAACGCATTGCTTTGTGGACGTGTCATTGACTAGTGGCCAAAAACATGAATTGGGCCAATATCAGGATATCACAGACATAAATGCAATTCAAGGCTTCTACATTGAAACATTAAATGAAACAGTTTATAGGTTGGAGAAAATGGAATCTGAGGACAACCCTGCAGTGATGATCATCCCCAGTAATTATTTTTCACTTGATTAAAGGAAATGTGCACCATTTGTCTCTGGGTTTGTTCTGCTGACTGCAGCTAACCACGTCCTTGTCCTCGGAAAGAAGTCTAATCAATATTTAATCACCTTTCTCTTTTGTGTAAGATATTTTAAGTTCACTTCGAGTACACACGGGCAAGGACTTTTGCTTGAATATAAGCTCTCCGTCGACGAACGGACCTAAAATATTTAGGTAGAGAGGTCAATCGTGAACATGGCTCATCGTCACTAGGATGTCGATTTTTCAAGTTGGTAGTGAAGTAAAAGGGCAAATCTTATTTGAAAAGAGCAATGCAAAAAAAAAAAAAAAAAAAATCATCAAACACAATAATAAAATAAGGATAAGGAGATGAGCTACCAATATGTAGATGTGGGTTCAATTCCCAGTCACGCTACATGTCTGTTTCCTTGGACAACACACTTCATCTGCATTGTCTCAGTCCAACCAGCTGTAAAAGAGTAACTGCCATGGCTGGGGTGGTACCCTGCATCGGACTGGCATCCCATCCAGGGGGAGTCATAGACTCTCATCCACTTCACGCCATGGATTCCAGGGATGAACACCAGCACCAATGGGTTTCACGGCCTATATAGGACATCTTCGTCTTCTTAATGGAATCACTCAATGCCAACATTAAATATTAAGTTAAACTCAAATTTTTAATAAATGACCCAGTAATATTAACTTAGCCAGACAATAACCAGAGACCAAAGGTGATGACTGGATGTCTTTGGTCCTAGGTCTCTTTGGCGGATCCTTGGGTACCATTGGAATGACTTTGTGACAAACAAACGGTTCCTTAGGGAGACCCAGATGAGAAGTATCACTTGCATTGTGACGGAACATCAGCTATGGCATTTTGGCCATGTGGTACATTTCTCTGGGCTTGATCCAGCACACAGGTACCTCAGTGTTGAGGACCCTAGCATCTTAAAAAGGCCAAGGGGACACCCACATTTCACCTGGCTATGACAGATAAATGGCTACTTTTGAGAGGTGGGGATGGACAGATTGTCTGCCTGGGAGGTTGCCATTCATGACCCAAACTGGTTCCATAGGGTGGTGGATGCAGCGATGTGCTGAACAAGGACGTGCTCCCAGCCTGACCTGTTTGTACCATATTTTTTTACCTGGGTTTCTTCCTCCCAGGATGCATCTGGCCATGGGATGGGGCAGGTGAATAGACATTAAATACAATTTATAATTTGTTTGGAAGTTATGCATGAAAAACAATATTTCCATAATGGCAGTTTTGTTCTGGATCTAGTTTACTAACTATTAAAGATAGCTCAAATCTGTTTGTACTTTAGTGAATTCGCATTGTCTCAGGAATACAATGGTGTTTGTTAAAAGTCTCTCGCACTATTAGTTATCTCACAGGAATGCGATATGTGCACGGCCCCTGCTAAAACCCTTTTTCTAATCAACAGATCCAGAAGAATGAGGAGATTGAGATGAAATGTAGGTGAATGTTTGCCCATGGGATCCTCTCCAGGCACAGTGAATTTAAACTGTATCTTTAAAACTTTTAAAGATGTTAAATGGGGTTTTCAATGTTAAAATTGAAAGTGATGTCAAATATGGATTCTGGATAAGATCCACATGAAACTTGGTATGGTGATAGAGTTTCCACTCTACATGTCTCCACCAAATTTCATATTAATCGCTCAAGAATTGATGGAGATATGAATTTCTTAAATCTCGCCAATGATGAGAGATAGAGGATTTTCAGGATTTAAAAAAATTCCTGAATCCAGAATATGATCCAGATCACTCCCAAAAAGTAATCATTTGTTCCGTTGATCCAGGGCTATCAGCAAAAAAAATGTCATGAAAATCAGTCCAGAACTTTTTCTGTAAAGTTGCTAAAAAGCAAACAAACCAACAAACAAACAAACCAACGCAACCGAAAACATAACCTCCTTGGCGGAGGTAAAAAAAACTACACCATGACTTTACATTGAAAGGTTACAATGAGGTGCCCTTTAATTGGGGGAGCAGGAGTGGGACCTTACTAGTTTGTTGAATGGGAATTTGTTTGTATGTATGTTTGTTTGCACGTTCATCACATACTGTGCACGCACAAACACTGCTGCGCTCACTGCAAGACACACATAGGCAGCCTCAGACACCAGCAGCCTCATGTTTGGCTGACCAAACCGGTCACGACACACTTTGTAAGTACTTGTACTACTGTTTATCAATAAGGCAAACCAGAAATGAGCGCTATTACTATTATTTTGTGTTGCTTACGATGCAGGCATTAGTATGCTAATGCTGTGCGAAGCTGCCAGCTGTAAGATAATTCAACCCTGTACAGTGAACATCGTGATTTATTTGGACCATACAAAAATGTCTATCATTTCATATTATGCTCCATGCTTTCCCGGTGTTGCATTCAGTGGTGAAAAATGCTCTCATTTTGTTGTGCGATCTCAGGAACAGTCCGTGTCTGCGTCACTGTGTCTCCAGAGTTCCGCTGACGTCACAGCAGTTTAAGCAGTTAACTGCTGTTGAAGCCTTCAACGACACCGATTTAAAAACAAAAAGCATTCCACATGGTTTGCAACCGTAACCGCTGTGAAACATTGAAAAATGAACAATTTATTTCATTGAAAAGTGGGGTTTTTTTCCCTCTGGTGCTCTGGTCCCTGCAGCAAAAAGCACTGGAGTCACGGCCTTGAGTGGACAGAGAGTGGGTGGGCGTTGGGGTCAGTCTTAACTGTTTAAATTCCAGATTAAATGTGTTCAATTTTTTTTTTACATGTGATGTAATCACTATGGCTTTACCTGCACAAACACATCGCTCCGGCTCGCCCCTTAATGCCATGCATTTTTCTAGTACTGTTAGTACAGTATATTGCATTTTGGACAACCTGCACGATGAATCTGTACAAAGTGTGCCTTTTTCAAGACTACCTCCGAAGAGCGCTCTGTTTGTGAGACTGCACAGATTAACCACAGCATCAACAACAACCAACTGGAACAAGCAATCCCAGAAACAGCCTCGTGATCAATAAACACTGTGGCTGAATGTTATAGCAGGTGAGGCAGAGTGGCGACTATTTTCACTTTAATGATCACACATGGGGAAACAGATGTGGAGATTTCACTGAATTTAACACAAAATTGTGCCGTTCTGCTCCGATCCTGCTACATCCACTGTTGGACAGTAACCTTTTGACCTTAAGCTTGTTCCATTGAAACTGTCTGACAGTGCTTGACCTTTGCTCTTGCACTTAGGCCGTGCTGTCACAGAAAGTAGCTTTTTTTGACACCTATTATTGCGTTCATTTTGTTGATAAACAGTTACCTGCAAATTACTGAAAAAGACCTCTGTCCCTGCACAGGTGGCACATTAACCATAATTGAGTATTCCCTCAGAGGCGTATTTGTGGGGTAGGTGGATATCTACTTTGTGTTAGTTGTTGCCTCAGGAATTTATAAATGAAAATACCTTTATTTTCATAAGGTGATAAGTGACAGCCGAATAATTTTTTTCCCCTCCTGGGAGCATGCGATCTTGCCCAAGCTGTGGCTGGACTGGAATTCCCTGTTATGCTGATGAAGGTTTTTTAAAAGGAACAGCTCGTATAACGCGGTGATCCGAGGTGACTTATCCAAATCCCTCACTCATCTTCTTTTATTGCTCTTCACTTTGTCCCCTGTGGCTGCTACACACATGTTCGACAACACTTCAGTGAACTGCACGTTAATTTGATTTGCTCCGCTGATGTCTCACCAGGCTGGCAGGCCACTGAACAATGCATTTTTGGATTCAATATTATGGGAATTTTATGGCATTATTGTGTTTTCAATTTCTTTGAACTGTTATTTTTCTGGGACAGAATGATTCTGTAATAAGAAGGAAAATATGGTGCATGAGTTTCAATTTATTTTGGGTTTTCTGCAATCTAGAGAGGGTCAAAATTATTCATACAGGGTCAAAAATATCCATGGAGCACAACTAATATTTTATGTAAATAGCATTTTAAACATTAATATGCAGTCAGGTCTATGAGTTAATGGTTAATGTGATATTTTTGTTAAACCCCTTGAATTTAAGATAAAAACCTGCATTACGAGCACACTTTCATTTCAACTCGATTGTGGTGGTGCACAATTACATAAATTGTATCACTGTCCCAATACTTATGGACCTGATTGTAGCGGCCAACAATTAATTTCTATGTAAAGCTGTGGTGGAATGGTGTCCCGCACAGACAATGAAGTAACACTCCCTTTTTGTGTGTGCTGTAATCTGAGCTTTTTTGTTCCTTGTTCACATAACTGGACTGGCCGGCATATTCACATTTAGTGCACGAGCCCCACACATGCATGTTTAGTGCATGTGAATCCTGTTGTATGAAACCCTTGCCCCTCACCACGTTTATAAAGAGACAGCAGTGACCGCCAACATAGCAGTGTGTATTCGACATGGCGAATAGTAGTAACACGGTTGGACTAACATGAACTGCATGTCCATAGCGCTTTTCCATGTGATGCAGATGTTCAAAGCACTTTACAATGATGCCTCACATTCCCCCGTTCACACACACACAGATGTCAGGGTGCCGCCATGCAAGGTGCTCAACTGCACAACAGGAGCAACTGGAGGATTAAGGACCTTTGTGAGTTGTCTGTCTGATGGAGAATTGAACCGAGGATCCTCTGGTCACAAGCCCGCCTCTCTAACTTCCACACTGTGGAGTTCGACAAAGGCGGTGGTCTAGAATCAACAACTGTCTGGAGAGCCTTATGAGTTCCTAAAGGGCTCCAACTAGCATTGTTTCTCGTTGATACGGGGGAGAAGCCGGTGTTTTGATCTGAGATACTGGTGCTAGCGCCACATTTAGTGGCACTAAATCATTTATAGGCACTTTTAACGAGTTTCACATTAACCAGATGTTTATGGTTGCCATCAACAAACTTAAGGTCAAGCCCAAGTGTCAAGGCACTACAACACTACTTAAAACTGATATCTGCCCTAAAAAAGTGCCTTAAAAATGATGAAAGTCTCTCCAGGCATCACACACCCACATCAGTTTAATCTATAACAATGTGTTCTCCTCTGTTAGTGAAACTAATTTATTTCTGGAATGCCAATTTAATATTTTTCAAGTCAAATCTTCCAAGACAAAACATTAATTTTACTTATGGTGAATATTTTGAGATGATAAGACACAGGCAGTCTTAACGTGTTGACCCTGATTGTTCTGTGTGTGTAATTAGACTTTTCCAGACATTTATCAGCATGATTTGGTATTTCTTTTCTCATTATATGCTGTAATTTCATGAATTAATCATTTTTTACAACATATCTGCCTGATCCAATTACATTGTTCTTTGCATGACCAATATTCAATTTTTCACAGTGGCCTGTCTCACTCAAAGTTTAAATAAAGCGCATGATCCGATGTGTAAATGAATACATGGTAATTACAATTTGTCTGTAATATTAATCAGATTTGTCAGTTTCCACTTTTACAGCAAACCACTGCATGCAATTACTGTATATGTAATTACTATTAAAGTGACACACAAATATTTAATACAAATAAATGGATGCTAAAGGTAGAGTGTATACATTGCATCTTCCATATCAGCAGAAATAGTTGGAAAAAAATGTATGAATGCATCTAAAACTAACCATAAGCGTAATAAATCAAGAAGGTCAAGTATAACTTCAGATTTTCACAGAAATCCAATTTCTGAGAATGTTTACATCATCTCTATTGGTGTTGTGCATGACTGCATGTACAACACCAAGTACATGACTGTTTCTAAATGACTATTTGATACCTACAAATGAAAATGTGTTGCCATTTTTATTTTTCATTTATTTATTTTTTGTTAATCTTACATCTGGCTGGAAGTATAGAAAACAGACCCAAATGCAAAAACTCTACATAGCAGAGTACTATTTCAAATACATTCAAACAAATTTCCATGCTGACTGAGCAAGACTTGGGGTGGAAAAAATAGGTCAAAAGTCAGGCAGACTGCAATGGTTCCCAAACCATCAGGGACCCCTAACCTCACATTTGCTGTCTCTATCTGCTCTAAGCACAGCTGATTGGCTCAGTCAGGTGTTTATTAGCTCTTGATTGGCTGACCACACCTGAATGAGCTAATGAGCATTTGGCAGATCAGGGAAGGAAGAAAAAATGGGCATAGGTGGCCCTGAGGACCGGGATTGGGAACCACTGGGTTAGAGTAGCAACAAGAGCAAAAGAAGCTTCGGAAAAATCAAAAAAAAAAAAAAAACGAAAAAAAAAACAGGGAAGAACATGATAATGCTCCTGATGTTAGATTCAGACAAAGAAGAGGCCGGCATACAA
>OMMV01175996.1:0-10295 GCA_900302635.1 Chatrabus melanurus | reverse complement strand
GAGCCGCTGCTCCTTCGCGTGGAAAGGAGTCAGTTGAGGTGGTTCGGGCATCTGGTTAGGATGCCACCAGTACGCCTCCCTAGGGAGGTGTTCCTGGCACGTCCAACTGGGAAGAGACCGAGGGGCAGACCCAGGACTAGGTGGAGAGATTATATCTCCTCACTGGCCTGGGAGCGCCTGGGGATCCCCCAGTCAGAGTTGGCCAAGGTTGCCGGGGAAAAGGAAGTCTGGGGCTCTTTGCTAAAGCTGCTACCCCTGCGACCCGATCCCGGATAAGCGGTTGAAGATGGATGGATGGATCTCACTGGGCTTGTAACTGATTGGTGAGTGAGACAAATGGCTATTTGTCTAATTTGGCTCTTGTTCTCAATGTAGTCCGAAATTATTCTCGAAGCAGTCTGAATCAGTATCCCCATTCACCAATTAGTTGCTCGCCTTGATTTCATACATCTGACACAATAAAAAAAAAAAAAGACAGATAACAGTCAGACATTATACATACATACGGACAGGTAGAAATGTGCTGCTGCCATCTTGGAATGTCAATCAACTTCAAATGTAATATATATGACTGTCCTGGTAATTATTAACATGATTTAGGAAGAGAGGATATGGCCAGTTATACAAGTGTAAACTGTCATTTTCGTAAGGTGTTCCCCCAAAATGTTATACAAATAATGAATGTTTGAGTGCAATGGAAAGAACATTTTCATTGCTCGGCTGATGCCTCGTTGAATGAACATTCCATTTTTCACTGAATGAAAATATTTTTTCCATTGCATGAATTAAAAACAATCATTATTTGTCTTATATGACACCTAAATAGATCCGCGTCATTTGATATTTTACTTAAAATTAGACAGGTGTTTTTTCTCAGAACAGGAAGCCGACAGCAGTGGGGCAGAGATGTCTCTGTATCTGCACAGCAGTTGACTCAGGCAAGCCGCCGACACACTGCTGAGCCGCTAAGGACCGAAGCAGAAAATCACGATAGCAACTTGTCCAATTCCTCATCTGATAGAGCTTGTACGACCGCTAAAGATGTCCCCGCGAACACTGTGTAAGCGTCTAATCGGCTTATGGCATACATATGGCATAGGCATTTTTACAAAAAGGTAGTGGAGGCGTGCAATGGAGCAAAACGTATGGGAAAAAAATATGACGTCAGTCATACAATGGGACAAATGATTAATGACACTGGACAAGCAATCCACCAATCAAATGACAAAGATTTATTTAGGTGTCATATAAAATGAAATTATTTCCAGTGTTCTGGTTTTTTAATATAGTAGTAAAAGACTAATGCATGTCGAACTGTAACCTCTTCTCCATTTTCTATTTGAAACTAAAAATCTGATTTTTCTGCAATTAGGCATGTTAACAATTCATACTTTACAAGGTATTAACCAGTGAAAATATGTTACTTACACCGATTTTACACCGGTTACTTACACCGAAGTTAACATGATTTACAAAACAGATCACAAAATTTTCAGGGGAACTTGTTGAGACCATAAGCTAACTTTGACAGAATTTGAAAAAATTTGAAGGATACATTTGGGGAGTGGGGGAGGGTGTGTGTGTGTGTGTGTGTGTAAAACGTGCGTTGTTGGCCCTCTCTGGCCTTGAACTCGCCGTTCCGGCATGGGAGGCAGGTGTTCTAACCACAAGGTTAAAACCCAAGGGCTCTAGTGTCTGTCACTAGAATGACTTTTGGCATTGGGGAGTGAGGTTTACTTCACTGCACAGCACCACCTGCTGGCCACCATTAAAGGGGTCACATTTGAAGATTTCAATTTGTTCTTTTTTCTGGTTGATGTTGGATAGAGAGATTTGTAGAGCTTGAAAAAGCTTTAAAATGACACCAAAACCAGCTCTCTAGCTGCTATATGTTCAGAGATCTGGGCCTTTAAATTTTGCAAGTGTGTGCTAATTAGCTAAAACTTTGTTAGCATGAATCACACCCCAATTAAGAGTACATGAGCAAAAATATGAGTGTCCTGAGCATTACTTATGAATTCCAATCATCCCACAAATATTTACAAAATTCTGAGATGTCAACAGACTCCTTATTGATTTGACACGGAATCACCCTGTAGCCAGATGAAATGTGCGTCTCCCCTTGGTCTTTTCCAGTTGCTGGAGCCCTCAGCACTGACACACCTGTACCTTAAGACCTGGATCATGGACATAGGCGTGTGCCACATGACCATAATGTTGTGGCTGAGGTTCCCTCACGATGCAAGTACTACACATCATCAAAGATTCTCTAAGCAACCTTTCGTTTGATACAAAGTCATTCCAGTGGTAACCAAGGATCCTCCAGAGAGACCTAGTACGAAAGACATCCAGTCATCAGCTTAGATCACTGTTTAGCATCCAGGTCCACAAAAATACAGCAACACTTGATCTCTTGATCTCAAAGGCTGAAGACCCAGAGACATGAATGTCACTGCCAAGATAAATTAATCTTTCGACACTGTCACCACAGATACACATCTGATGGCTGAGCTCAGGCAGTCATTGAGAACCAGGATATCATTCTTGATCCAGAACAATCACAAAAATAGACTCTCCAACACCTAGCTCAGCTTCTCATTTGCCACAATCAAACATCCATTGATTTAAAAAAGATCACAGCATCATCCACAAAGTAAAGGTCAGTAAGCCTTACCTTATCAATAAAGACACATAAGTCAATGGACTACACAAACCTACACAGCAGCCTGTCCATGCAAGCATTGAACAGAGCAGGAGCCATAACACATCCTTGACGAATGCCAGAATGCTGGCTATGATGTAATGCAAACTCTTTGGTATCATGCAAATTCTCAGGATGACCCACAGAGCAGGCCAACCAACCAAATACAACGGTTTGTGAAAGCCAACGCAGGCATTGATGCACGGCGGGTATTCATATTTACATTCAGTGAGTACTTGCAGAGCTAGGATGAACATGGTGGTTGACTTCTTGGGCATGAGGCCAGACTGCTCACTGAGCTGAAAGTAACTGGGACTGAATCCTTTTAAGAATGACCTGTCCACGAACCCTAACTGGCGCAAAGAGCAGTGTAATACAGGACCTCTGCAGCTGTTGCAATTCAGGCAATCACCTTTTCCTTTGGATAGAGGGACACCACCTTTCTTCCAGTCTGGTGGGACGATACCCGTCTTCCAAATTGAAGAAAAGATTGCTTGCAACATCTGAAGAACAGCACCTCAACCTGCCTGGAGGAGTTCGGCCCCAATACCACACATTCCTGTGGCTTTTCCTGCCCTCAACTGTTTCTCCACCCCTACAGTCTCACTGAAATCCGGTGGTTCAACATGCTAAAGCAACACTCATGGCGGCGCGCATAGATACATAGATCCTTTTCGGTGCTCTTTTAGTGTGTTTTTGTTTTTATGTATGCTTGTCAGTAGTAGATTCAGTCACGTGAACCCGTTCTACAGTCGCCAAGACCTTTTGATTTTCGGAATACAGTGTGAGCAAGCTGTTACGAGTGATTTTTTTTTTTTTAACTTTCACAACATATCAGAGGAGATAGCCAGAACACAGGGCTCTCCACGGATTGTTTTTGGCACCAGTAGGCATCGGAGGCGGTGGAGATGCCGGAAGCAAAAGCGGGGTTGCCGGTCTGGAATACTCGCTAGGCTAAAGAAGCAACCGCACAAACCACCGCTACCCAGCATGTTACTCATCAATGCCAGATCCATGGTCAACAAGTTAGATGAACTGAATCTCCAGATTGCCTCAAACAAATTTATCAAGGACTGTTGCATTCTGGTGATTATGGAGACATGGCTACACCCAGTAATTCCAGATGTAGCCAACAAGCTAGCAGGCCACACATCATTTCGCTGGGACAGGAACAAAGACTCCAGTAAGAAGAAAGGAGGTGGGTTATGCATGTACGTCCACAACAGCTGGTGCACCAACACCCAAATCACTAACACTCATTGTTCCCGAATTGGAGTACGTAACGAATAAATGCAGGCCCTCTTACCTCCCGCGAGAGTTCTTTGTGGTGATGGTCACTGCCGTTTACATTCCAGCAGATGCTAATGCTAACACGGCTTTAGGAATTCTACATGGCACTATCAGTACACAACAAAATAAATATCCTGATGCAATTCACATGATAGCTGGTGATTTTAACCATGCAGAGCTAAAGTTGGTTCTCCCAAAATTTACTCAACATATCAAATGTGCTACAAGGGGAGAAAACACACTTGATAAAGCCGATTCTAACACCAAAATAGGCTTTAGGTCAATACCATTACCACACTTAGGCCAGTTAGACCACCTATCCATACTCCTCATACCAGCACATTACCCCCTCAGAAGAAAAACTCAAGCCACCTTAAAGACTGTAAAGATGTGGTCTGAAGGAGCCTCCTTGCAGCTGCGGGATTGCTTCGAGAGGACCAACTGGGACATCTTCGAGGACGAGCACCTGGAGGCATACACCACCACGGTACTCTCCTACATAAACACTTTTGTTGACAATGTCACAGTCAGCAAACATATTCAGATATACCCCAACCAGAAGTCCTGGATGATGGGAGAGGTCCAAACTCTCAAGGAGCACAACACAGCTTTCAGGGCCGGTGACAGAGCATGTTACAGCACAGCGAGAGTCAACCTGAAGAGAGGCATCAGAGATGCTAAAGCAGCTCACAGGAGGAGGATTGAGGACCACTTCAATAACAACAACCCACGGCACGCCTGGCAGATCACAAACTACAAAAGCAACAACATGACCACCAATGGTGACACCTCACTGGCAGAGAAACTAAACAGTTTTTTTTTTTGCCATTTTGAGGTGAGGGGCACTGTCGCTGACGCAGTCATCACACCCTCACCTCCCCACAACAACAGTCACATACTGATGGTGCAGGAGCATGATGTGAGGCGTTTGTTCAGTAAAGTGAACCCACGGAAAGCTGCAGTTCTGGATGGGGTCACAGGAAGGGTTCTGAAGGACTGTGCAGTACAGCTCTCAGGGGTCTTCACAAGAATCTTCAACCTGTCCCTGTACAAATCCATTGTTCCACCATGTCTCAAATCTGCTACAATAATTCCCCTGCCCAAGAAATCTGCCATAAGCAGCCTAAAAAAGGAATAGTTTGCACCATCTGTTATGTTTAATTATCACGTTACGGGGTAACATATGTCATATGTCATAGTATCCAATGGACGTTGATCTTGTTTGGCCTTTACTTTGGAGACCAAGCATTCAACAGTCAAAAGTATTCCATTTATTAATCCTATTAGCTCAACCAATAATTTCCATCACTTTTTACCAAAATTGGAGCAACTTTAACTTTTGATCTCTGTACAAACTGAAATTGTCCTTTGTCACTATTTTTTTCTGTTTTTACCCCCATAACTCCATCAAATTCAGTCATAGATAGTCCAAACTATACCTTTTTGGAATCTTTATGATCAGACAAATAATATGGTACACTTTTCAATATGATTGTAGAATTTTTAAATTTTGACCCCTGTGTGTTAATAAACATGTTGGTAACTACTATTGAGTCCCAGTTTATTCACCGTTAACATTTAATTTCATATTGTCTACATCCCAGGCTTTACAAAAATATCCATTTTGTTGAGTTGTGGGGGACGGGGTGCATCAGGGGCCCTGGTAGCCCCTGGCCTATTGTTTATTTTCATTTATTAGAGTAAGTATAACAAATAAACACCTCAAAATCAACAAACACTTTTGACATAACCCCTAATATCATTTTTCCTGCATATATTACCACATTACTTCTGACATTGGCACTGAGCATTAACACGGGATGTAAATCATGCATACTGAATTGTTCAGTGTACATGTTATACAGAGAATGGGCTCCTACACGTAAAAGTGCACTGACCTTATTTGAAGCCAGATATGCCATTCCTCTCGCTACCTGGTAGGCAGCAGACACAAGGTCCCTGAGCTCCATACTGCCCAGGGAAGCCTGCTTGGAGCCACTCCAGTACTCCATCCCAGCCGGTCGACGGGCTCGGAGGTACTCCCTCAGATTTCCCTGTGATGCATACTCCACTACCACATACAGAGGGCCTGCAGGGATACCGAGGGAATGGTTTTACAATACGAAGAAAAAGTATTTTGCACACTGGTGTTTCCACAGTGCCCTTCAAAAGCATTCACTCAGTGGGCTATTACATGCCGTTATTGTTTAAATCAAATCAATATAATCAGTATAATTCTTTATACAATGAATAAAAAAATGAATGCTCTTTCACCTAATCAGATCTCTAGAACATAATCTTTTGTTTATCCAAACTAGATGGATCCTGCTAATACAACTGTGCCGAACTGTCTACATTTTGTAATGATTCACTGAACTGCATATTTTTTGTGTACCTTTTTAAGGAGATGCCTGCAGTGTTCCTTTGTACTGCAGGCTTTCCCACAATACTGCCTCATCACAAGTTTAATGCAATTTATTTATACAGCACCAAATCACAACATAAGTTGGCCCAAAGTACAACAAGAGTAAGGTCTAATCTTACTCACCCCTGAGCAAGCACATTGGCAACAGTGGTAAGGAAAAACTCCCTCAGGCATTTTTTGATTACAGGAAGAAACCTCAAGCAGACCATACTCAGTGGGATGACCATTTGCTTTGGTCAATAACAAAATTAATTAGATTTTCGAGCAAATATTACTGGTCCAAGCACCACTGCGGAACCAGAGCTGCCCTAAACGTGGCCATGGAGAAGCAAGTGGTGACAGAAAGCATAAAGTTTCTTCAACCCCCCCCCAAAAGACCCCAAGTGGCCAAAAAGAGGGAAAAAAATCGTATAGCCCTCAAAATGTTATTACATCAAGAACAGAATTAATTCTCACGGTTTGATTAATTTGTGTGCACAAGATAAATAATTTTGGCAGTGCTCAGTTCATCTGGTGAGAATAAAGGTGGGAGATGAGTGGAAGACTGTTTTCAACACTCCCAGTGGCCAATACTAATATCTAGTGATGCCGTTTGGAATTAGCAATGCCCCAGCTGTTTTCCAGTGCCTTGTTAATGAAGTTTTAAGAGAATATTTTTGTATTTGTTTATCTTGACGATATTGATTTTTTTCCAGAAATTCCGCTAATCATGTGCATCACGTCCGACAGGTCGTGAATGCTGAAAAATGTGAGTTCTACTTGTCGACTGTGTCATTTCTGGGATTCATCATTTCCCCAGGTAACATTAAAATGGATCCTGCTAAGGTTCAGGCTGTACTGGAGTGGCCGTGACCGGTAAATAGAAAACAACTGCTATGTTTCTTGGGTTTTGCAAATTTTTATAGAAGGTGTATTAGGAACTATAGTACTATAGCTCATCCTATTCCCTTGTTGTCTTCTGTCAACACCGGGTTCCACTGGTCCGAGGCGGCTGAAAAGGCATTCTCTCTTCTTAAACACCGTTTTACATCTGTCCCCATCTTATCCATTCCAGACCCCAACTGACAGTTTATCGTGGAGATAGACGCATCAGAGGTGGGAGTGGGGGCGGTCCTGTCACAGCATTCCGCTGGGGATGATAAGGTACATCCTTGTGCTTATTTTTCTAAGAAACTGTACTCAGCAAAGCGCAACTATGACGTGGGTAATCGGGAGCATTTGGCAGTCAAACTGGCATTGGACGAATGGCGGCACTGGCTGGAGGGCATCAGCCACCCGTTCTTGGTATAGACTGACCACAAAAACTTAGAATACATTCGCTCTGCCAAACGGCTCAATTCTCATCAAGCCAGATGGGCCCTTTTCTTCACACGATTCAACTTTACTTCATACTAACATCCGGGTTCCAAAAATGTTAAACCTAATGCTCTCTCTCGCTTTTATTGCAGTGGTGACACGCCCAAAGAGGAGCTTTCGATCCTGCCTTCTTCAGGTGTGGTCAGGCTCGTCTCCTGTGATGTGGAACAGACGGTGAGGAGAGCGCTGACCGGGACGCAGGTGTCTCGTGGGTGTCCGCCTCGCCGGCTGTTCGTTCCGGAGGGTGTTCGATCACAGGTGCTGCAGTGGGGACACTCCTCCCATTTAACATGTTATCCTGGGGTGAGTCACACAGCGCATTTTTTGCAACAACCTTTCTGTTGGCCCACCATGGCTAGAGACATTAAGGAGTTTGTTAGTGCTTGCCCTGTGTGCTCAATGTAAGCCCTCCAGAACGCTGCCTGCCAGACTCCTCCAGCCTCTTCAGATTCCCCGTCAGCCCTGGTCCCACCTCTCTCTCAATTTTGTCACCGGTCTACCTCCCTCTAAAGGTAATACAGTTGTCCTCACTGTAGTCAATAGATTTTCCAAGATGGTTCATTTCATTCCTTTGTCTAAACTCCCCTCAGCTAAACAGACGGCTGAGGCACTTCTCCAGCATGTTTTCTCCTGCATGGACTCCCACTCAATATTGTTTCTGATGGGGGACCCCAATTTGTATCCAAATTCTAGAGGGAGTTCTGCAGCCTGGTGAGTGTCTCAGTCAGTCTGTCCTCTGGGTTCCACCCCCAGACCAACAGTAAACAGAGCGGTACAACCAGGAGTTGGAGACATCTTTACGCCGTCTTGTTTCTCACTGCCCTTCCAAGTGGGCAGACCAAATTTACTGGAATATGCCCACAATTTACTGCCTGTCTCCTCTGCTGGGTTGTGACCATTTGTTTGCACTTATGGTTATCAGCCTCCGCTCTTTCCTGAGTTGGAGGCTGAGGTGGAGGTACCCTCTGCTTCTGCTCTGATCCGTCGCTGTCATCTCAAGTGGCGTAGGACCCAGGCAGCAGCAAGGAGCATGACCCACTGTCACGCTCCTTGCTGCGGTATCAGCGGGCGATGAACAAGCATCACGTGGTGGATCCACGCTATGTGAGAGGACAGCAGGTCTGGATTTCTACGCAGGACCTTCAGTTGCAGGTTCTGTGTAGGAAGCTGGCTCCCCATTTCATTGGTCCTTTTCCTGTTTCCAAAGTCCTCAGTCCTTCTGTTGTTCATCTATCTTTGTCCAGGTCCTGTCGTTTGCATCCTATGTTTCATGTTTCCCGTGTCAAGCCCATGGTGTCTAGTCCTCTCTCTCCTCTCTCTCCTCCTGTGGTTTTCCCCCGGCCTACACTGTGCGCAAACTCCGATTCTTACAGTTCTCACCCGGACGTTCCTGGTCCGTCTGGGCACTGTCACTGTCCTGCCTTATGCTCTTTCTGTTTTATTTTGGTGGCCTGGTCTTTGGTGTGTTGTGGTGGCTTTCTTCCCATCTTGTTCCCCAGGTGTTCCGTATTGTCTTGATTACCTCTCTGTCTATTTAACGCCTCTCTCCTCCTGAGCACAGAGCTTTACCACATTTCTTGTGTTTTCTGGACTCCTGGTAATCAAGCTTTGCTTTGTCTTCTAGTTGCTGAGTATTTGCCTGCCCCTCTGCCTCTCTGGTTTTGACCCACTGCCTGGCTAATGGACAAGAGTTTGTGCCTCACCCTTTGTTGGACTGGTTGCCTCAAGTCTCACAGACTGTAACATATCCTATCTGTGTGTTGTTCTTCATTAAAGAACATTTAACCCTCACCTATGTCCATCTCTAAGAAAGGGTCCTGGGTTGTGCTAAGTGCTTCACAACCGGAAGCTCAGCTGACTGCAAAAACATCCTGGATGTTGATGACACAATGCATTCTGGGTCGATTTTTGCCGATATGCGATATGGACAATAAGCCAAATCAGCATTATCAGTACGCATGCGCGGCAACCATGTGAACTCTTCCGGTTCAAAGTTCACGGCTACCCACAATAGTAAACAAAGCTGCTTTACTGCTGTGTGCAGGCTACGTGTATCTCGCTGTTTAAAGTTTAATATCCCGCTTTAAGCACTGTTAAAGCAGTATGCCAGCTGCACATTGTTCAGCTCATCGCTGCTACAACGGAACACGCGGGTTGAAGAAGTGGAAGGAGCAAATATGTGCCGTGCATGGATGTAAACAACACACTTTCCCAACTGAACTAGAAGATCCCGAAGGACGTGCTGAGTGGACTAAATTAGTAAGTTGTAATATAATTTTTTCATCTATGTAGATATAGATTTCAACTGATGAAATGTTACATGTATATATGCGACGTTAAGACTGGCATAACATCACATTACAAGCTACCGCTAACAGGCTAACTGGCTCACTGGTCGGAGTTTTCTTGAAAATGCAATTGAAACGTAAATAAATGGCTATTTCAATCAAAACAAGCCGTGTGGCTTCAGGAAAAAAAAAAAAAGCCTGGATCTGGGGCTTCTATAAATATATTATTACTGGC